>LR737383.1:209856-244739 GCA_902655005.2 Marronus borbonicus | reverse complement strand
CAGCTAAGGAGATAATCGACGAAAACCGAAGCGATGTCGATTTTCCGGCCGTATTCGACGAGATTTCAGAAAACTTCAAACGCCTATATCTCCTGAGCTGTTAGAGGTAGAGGGCTGATATTTTATGGGGAACATATACGGCCGTAGGTCCTTCGATTAGCGACGTTAGATCGGCGGAACTCCGAACTTTTTATTTTTGGCCTTTCAAAAATTCCATCACCTTGGGTTCAAATTTTTACGGCTTGTCTAGATCTCGGCAACCGGACGAGCTACGAGGATGATTTCGGGCTCGTTCGAGGATTCGACGAGCGTTGTAAGGGAGCGAAATCTCAACTTCCTGGCTTTAACCGTTCGGACGTTACGGCGCTTCAAAGTTGAAAAATGAGAATTGCTTTCTTCAACTTTGAAGCACGGGCTTAGGCGCAATCGATCCACCGTTCAATTCTCTATCGAACGCGTATGTCAAACTACTTCCAAAACTAAGGTTCGGTTGTGTTTGTACGACTCCTCTTTAACATATTTCCGTTAAAGGTTATTTTATTCCTTCTAATTCTATAGCTTGTACGACGTGAAGTTTATTACGTTCGTAGTGGCTGCATTACGTTACCTTAACCAGAACAAGGTAGCTGTATAACAATCGAAATCTGAGCATTACTGCAATTTATCAGTTAAGGTTACCGTTTCACTTTACCGGTTCAAGTGGTATGCATTGAGAATCCACCTAAGGCATCTATTATATTTAATAATGTTCCATACTTTATGGCTCGTTCTGATCCAACGAGTGCGGATCCAACGTCATGTTTGTACGTGATACGAATCGAGTTCCGCAACAAAGCTGAACAAAAAACAAGGTAGATAATAACCATTAAATTACAGGTGATTTTAAGGTAATCCGTGAGGTATAGTCATGAACATCGGGACTCTAACTCCATTTTGCACAAATGCAGTTGAAAATTTGATGATTTCTTGCATTTGTAGTGGTTTCGACATGTTTTCAGTGGTATGCGTGTATGTTGGTCACGGCCCACACATTCTGCTGAAAGATCGCAATATACAGGAGATATAAAAGTTTGAATATTTAGGTTTACGGCAGCAACTTTTATGTGCATGATACTTGTTACTGACCGTGGAATATTTTATTATCTACTTTTTATATTCTTTTCCTCGTTATATAAAAATTACGATCTTGTTCCCTTGCACCCTACATAGAACTAAAGAATTAACTACATTAAAGAAGAATTCAAGAGAAAGTAAAATTTTAACATTATATGAAACGAGGAGATTATAATCTGAAGCTCTACATTTGCTATTTACAAAAATTATTTGGCTCAGAAACGTACAAGAAATAACACTCGCACGTGAGTTTGTGTCGTTTTTAGGTGACGTGGCGTTTAGCAAGATTCTCACAAATACGTTCCGTAATGAACAGACTTTAGACAGATCTTCCTAAAAATTGAATTGAATTTAATCAATAAATGTGGTTTACAAAAAGGCTTTTAGGTAGCAATGAAGCCGTTCTCCCTCTCGTTTCAAAATAAATCTATCCCCAGGCAACGGTAATCTTCAGCTGCTCGTTCGCTTTTAATATAATTTCATTTTATAAAAACGTACAAAATAAATTCTACCCTATCTTCATCATAATTTCAAAACCGGTAGGAAATGTCAATATTTTACGGTTGCCGATACTCGCTAAGTCGTTAGATGGCGAATCGCGAACTCGCATGGCATATTACAAGCTGTAATGTGTTAAAGAAAGGAAATTTTAACTACGTAATTGGCTGTGAATTATTTTTAACAAATGCTGTATTGGTAACAAAGGAACGATGAGACGCCGAGACAATCTGCCCCATTTTAGTTCGATTTGCCTTTGAGAGCAAACGTATTTAGCTATTAAAATTTTATTTCAAGTACAAGGTTAATTTAAGTTTGGGTTATGTTACGCGACGCATTATCATTGAGAGGGCACGTAAACGTCGAATTTTGAATTTAGTTTTTTATTTCATCAATTTATTTTCGTAAACGACATTTTGTAATTTGCTCTTTCAAACTGCCAGGTCTACGACGTAAAAGTTATGTTTTCGTTAGATAAAACAAGTTTCTCGTATTTATAACATTGCAGTAGGTATATCAATGTGAATGGGTTTGTTTTTCGCTACTAATTTAAAAAGATTAAAAAAATTCAAAATATCGAGAAGGAAGAATGTAAATAGAACGTTGGAATAAATATATACCAAATTCTATCGTTTAAAAGTATTTTTGAGCGTCAAAAGTTGTTAAATTGAGTACTTGTATAAATATTGTTCATCCATTCTACCAATTTTAAGTTTTAGTATCGGTGAAAATAGATTAGTTGGTGTTTTATAAGACATTCAATCAATTCAATCATACTCGAAGTTGCAGACCCAAATTTTACGTTGCGTTTTATGGAACGTGCCTACCTAAAATTCTGGGTCACCAAAATAGTTTTTGAACGGTTTGGAATATAGGATTGAAATAAAATTGCATCACAAAGCCTATTTTTTAACCACAAAAACAACCATTTTTTCGCACAGTTATGATTTCGATTTTATGTGCCCTGATGCGATTTGCATTGGTCGACATGAATAAATATTTCCCTTAAGCATTGTCCATTTTAATACATTTCTTAAAATGCATTTAATTGATACGGAAAGGATTACTGCATTGATGACGAGAGTGTATGGCGACAAAATAAGGTTCCTATCATGGAGAAGTAGCGTGTCCGAGCGAAGCCTTATCTTTCTTTTGGCCATTATTCACCATATCGCAAAATCTCAGTAGAAATACTCAAACGACCATAACTCCACGAAAAAAAAATAATAATAAAGAGCCCGAGTAACCTCGAGTTGGTCTTGCCTCGGGGAATCGTTTCGAACGAGCCCCCCATGCCATTTAAAATCTTTTGGCTTGCGCCACCGCCCGCTTCAAATTTTTTAAATACTCAAATTATCAATTGTTACGCTCTTTTATTTGACAACAGCGTCTTCTTTATATATATATTTTTTTTCATTTATTTATTTTTAAATATTCATAATTTTCAATGAAAAAATCATTGCAATTTGGCGGAAATTCTTATTAATTATAACCTTTTATTAAATTTTATTGTTTCATTTCAATTTCTCAATGTCACATCTAAATTAAGGAGTCAGTTAAGAATTCGACAATCCGTTACTCTATTGTCCTACCTGTATTCTTCGATGTATATTTTCTTCATTATGTTAGTGTGTTACTCCTTTGTATACACTAGTTAAATACAGGAAACAAGTTGTTTGTCCAAATTGCAGTTAATGATTTACAAGAAACGTATAATAGGCCATTTGTAAATCATTATAGCCTTACGAAAATGCGCTATTGCGGGATAAAATAACATTTTAGATGTTTTTTGCGCGGATTTTTTTACAACTTGATAACTGCTGGAATTACACGTGTATTATGTCGAGAAAGGTGTGCAAAACATCCGCGAGTTATTAATTGGATAAATTTATATTCATAAAAGAAGACCGGCTAACATACGCACGCATTGATTAATAATAGTAAAATATGGAGTTAATTTATCGGCTTATGAATTCGGCTGTGGTCAAACAAGAATAGACTGAGAGATCAGGATAATGACTTTCTTTAGTTAAATAATTGGCATGTGCTTGCTTTTGTGAATTAATTGTATTCGTGTTAAATTAAAAGTGAAAATTAAATTGTTTTTTTTGTTAGTTCATGAAGCCCAATTACGTTTTGTTAGAACCCCGAACTTTCGAAGTTTAAGTCAAAAGGGAAACATAACGTTCTCTCGTAAATTTTCCGTTTTGCGTATGGTGACGGAGCAACGGGATATACAAGGTGAGCAGGAAGAAACAAACGAAGCTCCAGGAGTGTATTGTACACGTGAAAATAAAGGAAAAGAACTCATATGTTCTTATCCGATTCTCATTTCGTTCAACATTTTGTTAAATTATAGCATTCAAAAACATTTTATGCAGCTGTAGCGTTCCCATTACAAAAACCATAAACAAATAAATTTGCATATTCTAAATTTGAATAAATGTAATGGACAACAACTAAATTATTGAAATGATTTTATGTCTTTTAAGAATTGATTCGGATTGGCCGATACGTTGTAGATAATAAGAAGCGAAAAAAAAAAGATATTGTAGAATGTACCCGACTTTATTTAAAACCTACTAACTAGAAGCTAGTTAATTTTTTCTTATTACGCTATAACTTGAAACAAAATGAAAATCGTATAAAAATATGTTTTTTTTTTTATATTATTTTCACGTGTACAACACACCCCTAGAGTTTGGTGCGTTCTTCCCGGCCCATTTATAACTTCAGAGGCTTGTAAGGGTTCTGGTTCCCCCGACTGTCGACAAAACATGAGTTTGTCTAGTCGCTTTGAAAATTTAGTAACTTGCCCTATTTTTTCAATCACTGCTTTAGAGTATAAATAGTGTGTGTAAAGTATTCCATGGCTTTGTTATTTCACCCCTATCGCTGTGTAAAAAGTGAAGCGTGAATAGTGAATAAGGGAGAAAAATATGTGTCACTTGATCCTTGTAAAATTCGAACGCAGAGCGTATTGACACAAATAAACCGAGGCCCTCTTACCGCTGGGCCATCGATCCCTTCACTAAATTAAATTATAAATAGAAAGCTTGGTTATGCGTAAAGAATTAATGCTATTAATGCTGCTGTACGTGAAAATGTAAAGCTAAATTCAATATTATAAGAGGCCCTTAAGTGAAAAGCAATAATAAGACTGAAAACAGTCGTATATTGTAACAGTAAATCTTCCGAAATTAGTTTTAGCCATTTCCATAACACTAGTTCATTTAAGTTCTGCGAAAGGCAATTGCTGGGCTAACGATGAGCAGCTTTTGGATTCAGAATAAAATACTCCTTCACTTCTCCAAATTATGTCCCAACTCTCAAGTTTCTTGGCATATATATAAGGTGTGCAATTCTTTTTCATAACATAGTAAGATTGCATCATAAACTTAGTCTCCTTTTCCAGCAACAACATCTCTTACTTGCTACCCCACGTGTAATTACGAATAGGAACTGGTGTTTAGCCCGATGAAAGGAGTGGCTTTAAACTTATGGACAATTATCATGATTCGTAGTATCGCTCTTAATTAATAGGTAGCGAATGTGCAATATTTCACGATCTCATAGAGAATTATACTGTACTTTAAGTTGTGTTAATTACAAATTCAACCGCAAGCCGCCAAATGCAACCGCAAATAATATGGTTGAAACGAACCAAGATATATTTCTTGTTTATACATTTGTTACTTTGAATCGATAGAATTTCGTAAGTCTCTATTGTTAGTTTTTTATTGTATTCTTTACATGCTTGTATTTTTTCAATTTAACCCTCCAGTTGGCTACTCAGACCTACATTTGTGAGAAAAAATCGTATATTTAACGTAATTTTCAGAAAACATTGTAAATAAGAAATTGGAAAAGGCAATAATTACACAATAAAAAGAAATTCGATATATACCAGATTTCATTGCACAGAATATTTTAATAGATAGCAAATTATTTCTTAGGATGAAATTTTAGGGTACAAAATATCCTCCCGAATGCTTATGATATACGGGAGATCCACATATTGCCCCATAATTTTTTTTATGGCACGCCTTATGTTTTATTGGATATTCTGACATTCCTTCTCTCTTTTTATAACCGCATTCGGACTAAAGCTGGTCGCTTAATTAATGACCTTCAATGCGTATTTAGTCCAAAATATAATTTCAAGATTAACAGAGATCTTTTCGGAATAAATTTGCCAATATTAACGCTATTTACCAATTTAGTTACAAGTGATTGTGATTTCTTCCGTTGTTTGTATGGATTCGTATAAATAAACAAGAAAGATAATCTAAATAGACTTTTTTTTAATACACACAGTGTTATATATATATATGGTATATATAATCCAAAGCCTGTCTACCGTTAAACGGTGTAGGCAGTATCTCTTCTTCAGCTGTCCACAAATTTCTTCCACTTCGCCCTGTCCTTTGCTATCTTAGCTGCATCTGTCCATGTTACACCTTTCTTTTTCAAAATTTCTGCAATTACCATATTCCATGTCTGTTTTGGTCTACCTCTTCTTCTATTCCTTGCAATTCTTGCTTCCCATATTTTTTTCGGTTGTCTTGTACTGCTCATCCTTTGTAGATGTCCCCACCATCCTAGTTGTCTTTGTTCAATAAATTCTAAAATTGGCGTTATCTCTAGGTCTTTTCTTATGTCCTCGTTTTTCATTCTATCGTATTTGGTAACTCTTCGTACTCTTCTCAGATATCGCATCTCAGCAGCTTGTACTTTACTTTTCTGTTTTTGGTTCAATATCCATGATTCACAGCCAAACGTTAGGATCGGTCGGTAGATAGATTTAAATATCTTCATTTTTGTTGTACTAGATATTTCCTTTTTATTTATAAATCTACTGCTCATAGCATAATACAGTTTCGTTGTCTTTTCTATTCTTTTATTAATATCAGCTTCTTGCGACCCGCTTTCATCAATTGTAACTCCCAAGTATTGAAAAGTTTTTACTTGTTCTATTTTTGTCCCTTCGATTTGTATCTTCATTAATACTGGTTCTTCTCCTATTGCCATTACTTTCGTTTTATTTTTGTTTATTTTCATTCCATTCTCATTCAGTACAGAGTTCCGTATATCTAAATTTAATTGTAGATCTTGTTCGTTCTTTGCCATCAGTACTACATCATCTGCGAATGCGCCCTCTGAGATTGTCACCCGCTGTAGGTTCATATATCCTATTGTAAGTTTTTTACTTCTTCTGGTACATTCTTTAAGTATTTCATCCATGTACGTAGTAAACATGACTGGGCTCAAGCTTCCTCCTTGTCTCAAACCTTCTGTTGTTCTGAAGGTTTCCGATTCGGTGTTATTGTAGATGACAGCATTTACGTTGTTATTGTATATTATTTGTATGAGTCGTATTAATTTGTTATTCAGGCCCCTTTTTTCCAGAGTATCCCATAATTTCTCTCTTGGTACTTTATCAAATGCTTTCTCCAAATCAATATATGCCAAAAATAATTTCCTCTGCTCTTGTGACATCTTTTGTGTTAATTGTTTAATAGAGAAAACATGGTCTTGCGTGTTCTTGCCTTTTATGAACCCACTTTGTGGTTCTTCAAATGTATCTTCTATTGCTGTTCTTATTTTCTTGTCTAGTATTCGTTCCATTATTTTCATAGCAGTGTTTACTAATGATATGCCTCTATAATTGTCACAATGTCTTCTATCCCCCTTATTTTTATATATTGGCACAATTAACGTTTTTTTCCATTCGTTTGGTAGTTCTTCTTCTTTCCATATGATTTTATATATGTCTAACATTATTACACACAGTGTTAATTGTATAAATCGATGATTATTCTTCAACAACATCCTGCAATAATACATATATGTAGGTATTGCAGCCAGCGACTAGCTCCTTTATAAAGGCAAGTGCGACGCGATTGGTAACACACGCACACACTTTCAATGAACCGACTTGCCCAGAGACCAGAGACCTGTGCGAATAGAAACGTTGAGATTACCTTCTGTAATCGACTTCCTACTGAACACCGCAAGAAAAACCGACTGGCTCAGGCAAGAAACGCTATCTAACCAGTGTTATATAAGACGCACTGACTTTACGGTAGATTAAGTTGGCGCTATTAGTCAAACAAGTCCTGTAGTCACTTGCAGTTGAAAGACGTTGAGCGTTACTTTATATTATGCTCGGATCTCACAACGTACACATGTGCGAAGGCGTGTTTATTTGTACTTCTGTAATGGCTGGAAAGAAGTGAAGATTTGCAACGCATATATCGCTCTCAAAGGGAAATTTTTGCTTACTTACATGGGAAAATCCGAAAGAATCCGATGTAATTACACAGGAAATAAATAATTAAGATACATAGGAAGGACTTTTATCTTAAATTAATTAAATTCCTTTGCCTTTACCATAATTTCAATATATCTTCGATAGTAATAACGCAGTTTTAATACTGCACCTGAAATTGCTGTTTAGGATTGAAGGAGTTCATTTTCTCAAACAGTAATTTGCTTTTTATTAACAACGCCCGTAGCGGATTTTATTACATATTCACTGATGCATTATACGAGGAATTTCGTTTAGTTATAGGAATAAATACAACGTAGCTGCTTTATAAATTTTTTTTTAGTCTTCAAATCTGATAATACCACATCTTCTTATATCTACAGTCAATTTTAAATAATCCTTCGATCTTCTGATAATTTATAATCATAGTTGCTGGTAAGAATTTTCCTCTGAAAATCAACCAACCTACTGGTATTACCTATACTCTTTAGAAAAACAAACAAAACAAAAAAATGGCCAATATACACATGTATCACCTTTCTGGAATTGCATCTTCATATATACAGCATGACCTAAGCGAAGAGGCACGGATGATAATTTGATTCCTTCGTATATTTTCCTTGCATATTGTGTACATTCTACTATGCACCGGAAATATACAAGAAAGTCGGTGCCCCTCCGTTTACGTCATCGCCCACCGCCGCTAATGTACAGGATGATCAATAAAAAAGCGAGCCGATCGAAATATGGTCGTAAGTAGCCAGTAATGCTCTAGTTAATAGCACATGTCGGCTTTAGTATGCTCTCAAGTTTCGATGCAGTTCCTCATGAGTAGAGCTGGCGTTATTCTTACTTATAGCAGCGTCGCCGAGCATAAATTGAAGGGGGTTTGTCGGTTATGTCGCGCATACAAATAACGGGCAAACATATTATGAGGTAACGAACATAACCGATAAGTCTATTCGATTCTCTATGTCCGACGAAGCTGGCATAAGTAGAGTAATACCAGCTCTTCTCATGAGTAAAGATGAGCAAGGTAGAGGAATTTTGCAGCGGCTAGACAGACTCGTGTTTTGTCGACTTTCGAGGAAACCAGTAGACAATACGAACCCTTTCTTATGAGACGAATAAACACGAGTCTGTCCAGTCGCGGCAAAAAGGTAATAGTTTCCCCTACCTTGGTCTACTCATGAGTAAAATCCGCCACTTTCCGTTGCGCTTCACGAAATTTCGTAAAGTCGGTCCAGTAGGGAACGCTGTGAGACGAATAAACACGAGTCTGTCTAGTCTCTACTAATTTCGTGAAGCCCACGGAAAGTGCCGAACTTTATTGATAAGACATACCCCTTAACTTAGGTTTTCAATTAAACCTTCAAACGAAGTTTAAAAAAATACTTTTGAACTTTTAGCCGTAAGGTTAATGACGTTTAACGTTTTCTTTTGGAAAAGCTGTGAATAGGATGCATTTCAGGTCTTCTCTATCTGGAACAGATAAATTCATAAACGTATTGTCTAAACTATTCTAGATATCGCTGCTATTTCTATCTTGAACATTGCTAATGTATTTAGTAAGTTATCCACATACTCGTTTATAGAAAAATTCTTCTATCATCTAAACTGCTGCTTGATGCAAAAAGAACAAAGAAGCATTGTTAACTCCATTTATGAGAATTCAAACACGTTTCGTTCCCAGCCTTCATTGTTGTGGTGCCACAGAACCGTAAAGTCGAAATTACGCGTCGTATTCTAACGCGTTTAGTACTAGCAATAAGTTTGCGGTTTATATTATTTATTCGATTGTAGTAATTTTGCCGGCCTGATGAATTGTGTAACTAGTAAATTGAAATAAATGTGAGAAATATGTATGAATCACGTCGGATTAACTCGGAGAGTGCGTAATTGCCTAAGCTGCATTCAGGTGTGTTTTCATTCTTGTCCTTGTAATATTGTAAAAATTAGCATGTTGTGGTTGGATAATACAACTCAAAGTCTGTTTACTTGAAGCGAATTTCGGTTTTGCTTGATTTTTGACGTTATTATTGTTGTTTAAACAATTAAAATAAATTGTTCTGTTGAATCATAAATTACAAGCGGACCTGGTTGACATAAGACGGTACTGTTCTTTCTCGAGGATGAGTATTGTGTGCATCGTAAATTCATAAACCTTGCTGCGTTTTAGATTCACAAAATGTATCTATTAATGTACATGTAGTAAATATGTTTGTAAACGTCATTGTGGTAGTATGCAAAGCGATTAGTTTAAATTATTCTTCTGAAAATAAATATGAAAATTTAGTAGCAAGATTCCAATCTAATGACACAATCCTAAATTGTCAACGCATGCATGGTATTCTCTCTCCTTGTAATGTAATGTTTATTTGTCGTTAGTTTAAGAAAAAACAGAGAAATCCTCAAGTACAAAAGGTAAAATCTAAGTTAAATAATAATACACAAAATAATAAAATAATAAAAGATAAAGATATAAATAAAACTTTAGCGTAAATAAAATATTTGTATAAATAAAAAGTTTAAACAAGTAAAATAAGTAAACCCATATGTGGAGAAAATACAACATGAAATAAATAAACGGTAATAATGAAGAAATAAGTGTTAGCTCGCTGAGAAACTCGGCCACACTATAAAACAATTTGTCACGCAGATATACCCCGAGTTTACTTTTAAACTGGCGAAGTGTTACGCAGGCTTTGAGATCACGTGGAAGCCTGTTATAATATTGAATGGCTCTACAGTGAGGATTCCCCTCAAATACAGTTGTCCTATGTCGAGGCACGTTCAAATTACGCGAGCCACCAGCGGCCATTGCATCATACACATCTCCTCAGTTAAGGATAAATTTTCGCTCGTTTTTCTTGAAGAACAGTAGGATCTCCAGAATGTATATAATGAGGGTGGAGGGAGTATATTTAATTGCCTAAAGCAAGGCCTGCATGAGGTTACTTGAGAAACCCCCACCATACACCTCACGACCCTCTTCTGAAGGACGAATAAGTCATTGGCCTTCTTTGAAGAACCCCAGAAGATTAGGCCGTATCGCATCCTCGATTCGATATAAGCGAAGTAAAACATTCTGACAGAATCTAAATTAACACTTTTTCGCAGTTGTCGTATGCCGTATAATCCCGTGGACAATCTACGCCCCAACGCATCGCAGTGTTCTTGCCATTTCAGATGTGCATCCACAGTCATTCCCAAAAAACTTACAGACGCGCATTCCATTAGGGATTCACCTTTAGAGGGAACATACAGACTAGATAAAGCAGGCAACGTTGGTTTGAATCGTATTATACGCGTCTTTTGACCGTTCAACGCAACCAACGCTCCATTTTCCCCACAACGTTGGACAATGCGTGTGACACCTCCTCCACATTGGATCCAGATACTATCACGCTTGTGTCGTCAGCGTACTGAGATAGTATTATATAGGGAGTCATTATAGTGTTCAAATCATTGACAATTAGGCTGGGCCTCATATATGCAATCATTGTGACCAATCTGATATTTCTTTATCTTTCCAAGTGTTACATAGAAAAGGCACCCATAATAATAATAATGATAATATATACTACTTAATAAGAAGGATTTTTTCAGAGAAAAAAAAAAACTGGATTTGTAGGATTTTCTCAAAAATGAATCTTTTTGCTATCGCCGTGACAATAGTTTCAGTTTCATTAATCAATATCAAACATCTTTATTTTATCATACAGAGTGCTAGGAAAGTAACAGTAATTGTAGCATCTTCAAACAGTTGAAACTGGTTTTTTTCAAATGGAATAACTTACGTATTTTTGCCCATTTCCAGGCCTCTTCGATTCTTACAGCAAAAATCTCGTTTAATATTAAACTTTGCCTTACTTAACGTCTGCATATAGATTAGTTTACTTATCCCATTATCCGCTTGTTTTTTTTTTGTCTGTCTCATGTTCTTTACTGATCGTTTCCTTTTTAAGTTAACTGTTCTTTTGAAATTAATTTTTCTAGAGAGTTGATCGACATTTACTACGAGCAAGTTATTTGTATAAAGCAGGATGTCGATAGTAAATAATACACTTTTTTTTAAGTAATATATGTCAGTGTCGGTTATTGTGACAGTGGTTTAGCGTTTATTTTCGAGTTTATTCACATTTTCTTAGAAAATGGCACGAAATTTTATTTATTTGTAACCTGAAAACAAATGAAGTTTTTTTACATTTTTTTCACGTGTACAATACACTCCTAGAATTTGGTCCGTTCCTTCCGACCCATTCTGTATATATTTGTGCGTTTTGCTTATATTTAAAAGCAATAAATTTTCGAACGATGGATCGTATTATTTCGATTATCCTAGGGGACCAAATTCAATTAATTTTTTAAAGTGATCTGAACTTCTTCTCGACATCGTGAAAAACTATGTTCACAAGATCTACCTTGATCCTAGCATAAGGAAGCAAATTGTCAGCTAGAAGATTCTATAAATCCCCGATTTTAAAGCGACGCGGTGTTTTTAATTTGTAGAATTAGAAAGTTAGCATAGAAATCCAGTGATCAATGAGTATGTCATCAGCTTACTCGAAGAGACTTCAGTCAGGTAAATTTATCGATTCTCCGACAAGATAAATAGGACGGTGATTGAAAATTATAAAAACATATATGGAAAGTTAGTACTTGGTATCGGAAAACCGAATTTACGCGACGTGAAATATCTCATTTCAATCAGCTCTATTTGTTCGTTTTTCAATTTTATCAGAGCGATCGCTAGAACGCATGTAGGCGTTATAACATTATTATTGCATAGAATACATAATCGAGCCATCTTTACCATTATTTAACCTAGACCTTCTTTAGAGAACAGGTGCGCGTCTCGTAATCCATCTTTCACGCTAACTCGCCGTAATGAAGACGTACCTTATCTCCCGATGTTTTGAAATCGAAAGCGTCTATACGGTAAGCGAACGAGAAAGCACAAGGAAATACCAAACGATTGTTTTACAGAATTTTATCGAAACACAAACACTTTTTACCTTTTAATGTATAGTGTAGCGTGACAACTGCGATAATTACGAAATTTTTAAATATTTTATTTGCGAGTAAAACTTGCGAAATGAGTGGTACGACGTGATAGGAATTAAATAAATCTGCATATTGAGTGTTTGGCTCAGAAACGAGAAGTTCTAGGAATTCGGAGTCCTGATACCTAGATTAAAAAAAAAGAAAATTGAAACATTAGTAGTTGAGTGTAGGCTTTCACGACCGTAATCCATAGTAGAAGTGTCTTTCGGGTGATGTCGTGTAGTTAATATTTTCTTTTCTTCAGAAGATTTCTAAAGACTCTGAGTTCTTTCTAAAGACTTCTGAAGAAGCTGACAGGATGGTCAGCGAAACGTCAAGTAAAATATAATCCATCGAAAATGTTTTTGTGCCAATCAAATGTGCGGTAATATAAGTGTTGCGCTCAAAAATTGTCTTTGCACTAGTGTTCCGCACTTTAGAAAACGTTTGTAACCAATAGCGCGTCGGGATCCCGGGTTCGAATCCCGGGGCTGTTTATCCTCGGAGTAAGGTTTGCATGATCTTCCTCGCTCTATGGCGAATGTTGAGGGCAATTGTGCAAGACTGTTGAGGGATGTGAAGGCATGGATTATTATTATAGATTTCACACCTTCTTCTGACATTCTACATTTCGTTATCCACGGGATCCATAGACATTTTCGCAAATTTACAGAAATATACAATTCGGAAGCATTTTGCCAAGTTCAAATTACCATTCGACATGAAATTGTGAAAAGGAACGTAATTTTGTACATTTTTCCAGAATATATTTATTTTGCGAAAGTGGTAAAAGTCACCGTTGTAACGTTCGAACACTAGAAGTGTTCGCTCGGTATGCGCCGTCCTCGCATTACCTGTAACGAAATTTCGCGCTAGTACTCGAATTGTGTCGTCGTAGGCGGCTAGATTCGTAAACGATCTGATTCATACGTTCGCGTCACGACAGTCACGCGGTAATTCCAAGCAGCGGCCACGACGGCTCGGCGAGGTCTCCAGCAGGAGGAGTAGCCAGCCGCCTTACGACTTATAGACTACGGAAACGATTCATTCATTGCTTCAGAAATAAAAACCGAGTGTCATCGCGGGAAGCGTTGGCCGCGAAGATGGTGGTAGTGCATAGCTATTTACAAGTTCACTGTGACGTTACGGAATGATAAAAATGTATACAAGGCGCGATGCGATTAAACTTGTCGTGTTCGCCTTTGACAAAGTATCGCTGGAGTTACAACAGCTTAGATAAATTAAATATGCTCTTGGGTAAATATCCTTGCTGGCCGTGCTCTTTACGCAGCAGTATGGCATTCCTATGAAATAGGGTTCTGTTAAAAAGTTTGCATTTTCATCTTGGTTTTCACCATTACGATGTCATCAATCGATCAAGAAAGGACAGGACTGTAAAAAGTGCAAAAACTCATCTAGATCTTTTTTATAAGCTTGGTGAATTAAATGTGAAACCCTGCAGATAGAAAAACATAGGGTGCTATGATGAAATACTCAAAATTTTTGTTTGGCTAAAGGCCAGGACGTTCCTCCGGTATGTCATAAAGGTCTCTCTATATCTTATTTCTTATGGTGAGTTACTCCACTTTGGATTTCTTCTATTTATTTCTACAGTTTTTGGGATGTACTTGCATACTGAGTAATTCATCTCCAATTCTGCCAGACCTGGATTACTGCCCACCATCGGTGTATTTAGCCTTTAGCCTTATTGCGTATTTCTTGACCTCTCTACTGTTTTTCATTGTTAATGATTATTCGTAGTCTTCAGTTCTTGTCTCCTCTGCGTACATTATTTTCCTTTCGAATCTGCAAAACCTCTCGTCTTCTACTTTGATGCACTCGAAGATTTCTGCCGCGTACGTCACTCGTGCTCTAACATTACCGTTCTATTTTTTTGAATTAATTAACCTAATAGAAGTAGGTTTCGTTGGTTACATTTAAAAGAGCATTCGTTAAATTTTGCATAAAAAAATATGAATTTTTGAAAAATGTTGATGAGAAACACAAGCACAAAAGCATCAAAACAAGTACTTAACTGCTAAAAATAATGCTTTTGCATGTTCTTGACACAAGTCACGATACAAATCTAAACAACATTCAGCCTAGATTTTCCAGATCTACATTATTATTATTATTTTACTACAATTAATTTATTCCATATTTTTTTTACTTTCCTCATCTACTTTCACTTAGAAATCTGCAAAACGCAGACATGTTCTATTATTTAAATATATTATAATATATAAATATTCTTCCTCGTTGATTAATTTTTACATTTCTTGTACTTTCTTATACTACTACTAATCCTCTACGCCATGTTGTGCTTACGCCTTTTTATATCTTTGCTGAAAGCTACCTCATTTCTTTTTAATAGTATTCGTTCGCACAGCGCTAGAACGACGGAAGCGAAGGTGCTATTTACTATAAAGCAATGACCTCAATTTCAAGCACGCACGGCGCGAAAGATAGCTCGACGTAGAAGAGAAGTGTCGTTAAGTTAAACGTACAACCTTACAATTAACTGAGGCTATTTTCATTAGCGCTGATTTATAATAAACTTAAATATTTTCATAACGACTCTATGTGATATTTTTCACGCTAATTAAGTTATACACACCGTGAAGAAATATATGTACTCAATTAACAAATATTTTGTTAGGCCTACGTTGCTGATTAGTTGAAAATATCGAAACAGAATTCTTTATATAATTAACGTAACAGGATGATCGCAACGTTATAATTTAAATAAATTTACGACGTCGTATACCACCGGCGGGTCGTTCAGCTGTTGCTCTTGGAAGAGTGTGACCTCCGGTAGGTCACGAACTTTTTTACATATTTTCCTATGCCGCTCAGCTTCTTTCTTGGGAACCTGTTACGTCTCTTTGTCACATACCAGGTGTGTCGGTAATTCCTTTCCGGTTTTTCCGGCAGATGTCACTGGCCATAAGTATGAAATGTTATGATTTGATACATATGTAATTTTATTCTACTGACATTAACCTTAAAACTACACAAGTTACGTTCCGCCAAAATAACAGCGTTATAGATTTATAATTTTTTGAAAATGTCGAGTTTTGTGCCTGAAAACGTGCATTTGCGGCACGCATTACTTTTCTTGTTTCATCAAAAGAAAAAAGCCGCTGAAAGTCATCGTTTGCTAGTAGAGACTTACGGTGAGCATGCTCCAACCATAAGAACATGTGAAACGTGGTTTCGACAATTCAAATGTGGTGATTTCAACGTTCAAGATAAAGAACGTCCTGGTAGGCCGAAAACGTTTGAAGACGCGGAATTGCAGGAGCTATTGGATGAAGACTCAACACAAACTCAAAAACAATTAGCAGAAAAGTTGAATGTGGGCCGAGTAGCAATTTGTGAACGATTACAAGCTATGGGAAAGATCCAAAAGATGGGGAGATGGGTGCCACATGAATTGAATGACAGACAAATGGAAAATCGAAAAATCGTTAGTGAAATTCTGCTTCAAAGGTATGAAAGGAAGTCATTTCTGCATCGAATAGTAACGGGTGATGAAAAATGGATTTATTTCGAAAATCCCAAGCGAAAAAAATCATGGTTATCACCTGGCGAAGCTGGCCCATCGACTGCAAGGCCAAATCGCTTTGGTCGCAAGACCATGCTCTGTGTCTGGTGGGACCAGATTGGTGTCGTATATTATGAACTGTTGAAACCGGGAGAAACAGTTAATAGTGATCGCTACCGACAACAAATGATCAATTTGAACTGTGCATTGATCGAAAAACGTCCACAATACGCTGAAAGACATGATAAAGTGATTTTGCAACATGACAACGCGCCGTCTCATACAGCAAAACCAGTCAAAGAAATGTTGAAATCACTTGGATGGGAAGTTTTATCGCACCCGCCGTACTCTCCAGACCTGGCTCCATCCGACTACCACCTTTTCGCATCGATGGGGCACGCGCTTGCAGAGCAGCACTTCGCCGATTTCGAAGAAGTTAAAAAATGGCTCGATGAATGGTTTAGCTCAAAGGAGGAACTGTTCTTTTGGAATGGCATTCATAAATTGCCTGAGAGATGGACAAAATGTATAGAATCAAATGGCCAATACTTTGAATAAATAAATTTTAACTATCCATTCTAAGTAACGTGTTTTCTTTAGCGAAAAAACCGGAAAAGAATTACCGACACACCTGGTATAACACGGTTTTCTAAATTAAATTATCTATTTTTCCATTGAAAATTCATTTAGATGCGATTTCAATAGTTTGAAAATGGGTGATGGTTTACGAAAACAAATTAATGGAAAAGAAAACTTGGCAAAATCCATCGTTCTTTAGAATGAGAGCTAATCTTGGTCTTAAAATTAACTTCTGGCCCTACGGCATTTGAAGTTGTCTTCCACTTCGTCAAATTCGTTTTCTCTCAAAGGCAACTCGAGCCTCGCTTCTTTTAGAATCTTTAATTCACTGCAAAATTGTTTGCTATCAAATAGAAATAGATAAAAAAAAAATTCCCTTATTACGCTTAGGTATAAAGTTAAAATTCCTGTTTTTTCGTCTTCAGATGATGAAAAATCCAGACACTCTCGTTGTGGAACGACGTTAATGTTCGATGTCGAAGCACTTGTTTTTTGTAGTTCAGTTTTGAAAAAAGAATTCGGTTTTGTTTGTTTTTCATAATCAACTTGCTTAAAATTACGAAAATGCGTGTAACACAAAAAACCTTACACAGCGAGATTTTGGCTTTTTGCGTGATGTGCTAAAATCCAGGCAAGGCTACAATACGGTATGCTATTGTGGGGATCGTCATCTGGCGCACAAGCCTCAAGCGCAAAAAGCAATCGTTTTTTTGATGGAAGCTAGATACGTTGAATCATGTACACCCATCTTTAGAAGACTTAGTATATTGCATTAACCGGCTCGTATATATTGGAGTGTTATCATTTGGGAATTAGAATATTCAATCGCCTACCTGTTGCCATGAAAACTGCATTGATATATCAAATCATTCAGCAACAGCTTGAAAGGTATTAGACACTATCTTCCATTTGATTGACGAATACTTTGCTGTTTTATGTAATTTACATTTTACGTAGCATTGTTTTGATTTTTCTTTAACTATTATTATTTCTTCTGCTATTAATTTATTTCCTTATCTTATTGCGCTTTACTTACTTATACGCGTCAAGTAATTCAATGAATTATTATAAAAACATTTTTAAAACAAGCATCTCATAAGTTCTAATATTGCATTGCAACCAAAATCATTTCGCTAATAGTTATAATTATTTTAACAACTTTTATCTGTATGTTTTAGCTTCGTTTCTTATTTCAATTTATTCCTGTAGTTTTGTATACGGATTTTATTCTATTTATAGTTTGTTTATTTTACATATTCACACACATTTTATCTTCGTCTAAATATATTCATTTTACTTATACAATGAGTTTCACTTTACATAAAGACACCTAAATAAATTATTTATTAATGACGCAATTGGCTTAAAACTTTTACCAGTGCTAGAGGCTAATATGATAAATATTCTTGTGGGGGTGATTTTTTCCTACATCCTTGTATACTCGTTGAAAAAATTTTTATTCCAAATACCAAGATTACAAAATAATTGAAAATTGTCACAACGTCAGTTATCAAAAGATTTACTGAAGTGGCATGTAATTTTTATTGTTTGATGGGTGATTAAGTATTCCTGAAAAGATAGAAATTATTAGACTTGTTGGTACTAATGTCCGCTCCAGCCGAGAGGCTACTATGGCGTTTAACGTGAAACATCCTGAACGTCCACCATGGACCATCATGGGGTAGTTGAACGTTTTAATTGCCTTTTCAACGCTACTGTAAATGTCAGTGAGGCAAGATTAATCAATTAAATTTGGAGATGTCTTCGTTGATATAAAGTCAAGCCCTACAAGCCAAAATTCTTACACACCCTTGAAATAGGAGATTTGCATCAAAGAGTTAATGTGTTGCCCGGAATTTTAAATACAAGAATCATTGCGCCTTTTTTCTTTTTCCATGTGTTATACACGCAAATTTTTAAACACCGAATTAATGGATGCTATTGACGATTTGTCAGTTATTGTAAGAGGACCACTACATATGCAGCTAGATGGAGCCTCAGTTCTTGGTTGGACGAGAATTTTCCTTTAAGATCGTAATGGCCTTTATCACTGGAACTAATTGCGTTGTTAATAAACAATTTATTTAGGTGTCTTCATCTAAAATGGAACACATTGTATATGCGTACTTAAGCTATAATCCGAAAATATGCTGTCCGTATATAAACATTGTGCATACCGTTGAAGGAGATAAACGGGACATATCAGTGAATGAATTTAAGTTCAATTGAGTTCATTAATAGAGGTGAGGGTTGTGATATGACATAAAAGTATGCCCTGATACAATCTTTAGGCGTGAAGAATATTGTTTGACAAACGGTGATAAACGCTGTAGACATAAATTACAAAAATAAATGGAGCTGAATATGAAACATCTTTCCAATTCTAAAAATAAACAATTTCATAACACATATTTACATTTATTATGTATACATCATAATTTCACGGTAAACATCTTCGAACAAGGAAGAATATTAAACAAGCTCGTATTACTGAATTATAACCAAAAGAGATGCTGGATAAATCTACCGCTTGTAGTGGTTTATTCTTCTTTTAAAATTATGTTCTGATTCATTAACTTTTCTTCAATTTCTGCGGAAATTGAATAGGGTTTTTCATTTTTGCACCGTAAAGCGGCATGTTTTCAAATTAATTATGTTTTCACTATGATCCCTACAGTGTGCAGCTTTAATGCATAAGAAAATTATATTCTGATATTTTATTCCATCTGTTTGTAAAAGATTTAATTTCACTATTGCAATCGCGTACCGTGTATGCGAAGAATCTCTTAATTAATTATTTTTCGTTATTGTTACAGAGTCTAAAGTTGGCAACAATGATTAATCAAGATCAACGTCACAACGACCAAGCGCAAAACATTCATTAGACGAAAGAACTTCGTTATATAAACTACCAACAACGTCGTAACCAAATAAAAAGACTTGGACGCATAACAAAATGATAAACAATAATGTCGTTATTGCAGTGCAGCTATAATAGGAATTAATTATAGAAGAATTCGATTTTCGCGATAGCATGAGGTTACGAAACAATACCATTCAGATCGATTGATACTGATTTGAATTAAAGAATAAGACAATACCCCATAATAGTAAATATGTTCGATAACATAATAAATAGAATAACAAGTCCTTCGTCTAGAAGAAGGCACACTTATCATTGTCCGGAAGTGCATTCGGATCCTGAAGATAACGAACCCGTCACACCAAGGAAACCGAGATTATTGGAAAGGAGAAGGAAAGGAAGGAGGGTTCCAGAGCCTGGATTGAGGCAGGCTAGAAGCTTGGGAAGATTGGACGGATTAAAAGAGGTAAGATGGTTTTAATTGAAAATGGTAGCAAGTATATTATTAAAGATAGCGTTCCTTATATGCGGAAGTACTTGCGGACTCCAAACTATTAATTTAATCAAATTAAATGGGGTTAATATAACCTGAAAATAATTAGCTATTATAGAATGCCTGGATAATAGAAGAAAAACTATAATAATTACATGTTGAATTACGTAATACGATTGATTTTGCTACTAAAGGTGACGTAGCAAAATCAATACCTATTCATATATGTTTACACGCTCAAAGCTCTAACATACAAGTGTAGATTAAAGTAATTCTTTATTCTTCTACATATATCCATGTATTTTCCTAATTTGCACGCTTGTCGCAAATTTTATAAAGCACATTGAATTTCACACTATGCTATTTATAGCTTTAATTTGAAAAATCAATATCAAAAGAAGGTACAATACAATAGAGTGAGCAGGAATTCTCTGTGGCGGTATGAAGGACTAATTCATGGGAGCATTGTCCAATGAACAAAGCGCAACTTTAAAGCCTGCTGTTTCCACAGTTTTTTTTGTATCCTAATTCTCTACATCTACATTCCCTATCACCTAGAGTGGCCAGGACCGGCGTAGTTTTCATATATTCGGCTGTGCAAATTTTTGATTTCACATTAACAAATTCTGCTTTTTAATTTTTAAGAATTCATGGAAAAATTACTGTTTACATTCAACTCTCTCAACTCCGGGATCACGATTGTTCGTTAGTCGGCTGTCCCGTTGTAAATATAAAACAGCTAATTGTTTATGTGTTGTTACCACACACGTTAAAAAATTTGAAAAGGCAAGGTTGAAGGGTAGTTATTTGCACTAATGTAAAGTGCAGCGCACCTTGTAAAAAAAATTTTATATTCCTTATACCGAGAGTTTATATAAGAAAATTTGAAACTTTAGCAAAACGTTAGAACACTAATTTACCTAAAGGTACTTCAAAGGTAGTTTACCGAACACACACTATATATACACTTAATGTACGAACACGACTCGATGTACAACCGTTAAGTTTTACGGGAGACGTCTATAGCTTTCATAATTGCCATTTACAGTTTAGCAAAAGAATTTACGTTTTATTTTATGGATATCTGAAATGGCAAGGTCAACGTCAATATAAATAACGAAATCTCACTGTTCGGCGGTTAAATTAATTTCACACATGCCTTAAACGCGATCGAGAAAACATATATGGTGATACGCACATGTTTAAAATCATTTAATAATGGATCTTTAATGTATAATGGTTGGACTAGAGCTTGATATTGCAAAGAAGGACTTGCTCTCTATCGGTAATTAAATCCGTTTCTAAATTAATCTAATGTGGCACCTTCTTCGGACGAAATTTATTGTTTGTCACATGAAAAATGTGTAGTTACGTTCATATATTCTTTAACATACTTACTCTTTCAACCACAGTACGGAGATTGGCATCTTAGTCCGGCGGTAATTATTAGCACCAAGTTCTATGTTCCGCACAAATACAGGTCAACATAATCCGTTGCAGTTAATTTATTATTTAGTCGTTGCTTCGGAGCCGGAGAATGCGATATCCTAACGGTGTAATATACACTTTTTCCAATTTGATACATAAAACGCTCCTGTGATGTGATACTTTCTCGATACATCTTGCGATTTCACTAATAGAAATAAATACGATGCGGAAAGGTGTGGAAATGAGTGTAATTGCAGAAGTCTTTTTTTTCCAACGCAACGCCGCGCTAAATCGGTTGAACGGTATCTAATCGCTCTGTGTAATAGAGTCGATATTTATTAAAACGACGTATCGCGTCTTAAAATATAATGAATTGCAAAATTTATGATCGCAAGTACCGAAGTTCTAACAGATCTTTTAATGTTTCAATCAACTCAAATTTAGCTGCTCTTTTTATTGTACACTGCCGTTCGGTGAAGTTCGGTCGTACAATAAAAATATATTATATCACACTGTATACAATTATTAATACATAAAATTAGAAAAATATTGGGCGTACACTCTTTTCTAAGGGATTAAAGCCATAAATTATTATGTAAAGTAGAAATATTGCGACGACCACAATAGTCCCTTTTATTATCATGCTAAGAATTTCTCGGAAGTGCCGATCTTTCGAAACGGGTCGTTTGGGGATTATTAACCAACAATACATTTAGGAAATATACCGCAGCATCACGCTTGTTTATTTATCACGGGCGTAAAGATATAAATTTGCTTCGTTTTACTGTTAAACGTGTGTTGGTGTGCATCCGTCGTTTTTGCGCGAAAGTTTTAAGAAAATTTACTTCAAAATGGCGCGTGGCAAGCCTACCAGTGGAGAAAAACGTTCACGCATTATTACGCTGTTTGAAGAAGGATATTCGGGGCGACAAATTGCTGAAAAAATAAATATGAAAAGTTCAACAGTAAACGACATCCTAAAGCGATATCGGACAACTGGAACTATAGAAAATCGTGTTCGTCCCGGAGCATCTAGGAAAACAACAAAAGCTGAAGATTTGAGAATTGTATTATTAAGCAAACGCAATAGAAAATTAACAGCGCCACAAATGGCAGCCGAAGTCAATCGCGGCCATGAAGAACAAGTTTCGGCCAGTACGGTAAAACGTCGACTTCAACAAGCGGACCTTCATGGACGCATTGCCATTCGAAAGCCCTTATTACGTCGGGGCAACAGAGCAAAACGGCTATAGTGGGCCCGTTCTCATCTAGATTGGTCGTTAGATGATTGGAAACACGTGCTTTGGAGTGACGAGCCAAAGTTTGAGGTTTTTGGGCGAAATCGACGAGTTTATGTCCGAAGATCTAAAACCGTAAAGTGATCCCGAACTGCATTGTGCCTACAGTGAAGCAACGGCGTAGTTCTGCGTTAGTGTGGGGATGTTTCTCCTTTGCTGGGACGGGAGATTTATGCAGAGTGCAGGGTGTAACGAGGAAGGAAAATTATTTTGCAATACTCCAGAATCATGCAGTGCCATCAGGATTGCGTATAAAAGGCCGTAACTTTATATTCATGCATGACAACGACCCAAAACACACTGCGTTAGTGTGTAAGAACTATCTAAAGGAGCAAGAAGAACAGCACACCCTGCAAGTAATGACATGGCCCCCACAAAGCCCAGATTTGAACCCGATAGAGTTGTTGTGGGATGAACCGGACAGGAGGATCCGAAAAATACGCCCAACTTCACAAGAACATTTACGGAATATTCTGCAACATGAACGGATTAATATTCCACAATCCGTTTTAACAAAACTTATCGAAAGAATGCCTAGAATAGTTCGAGCGATGATTAACAGCGAAGGAGGTTTTTTCGATGAAAAAAAAAAATAATGTTCAGTATGTTATATTTGGCCAGAATAACTTTTTATTTATTTATTTTTGTCTTTTTTACCTGTACATACAATAAAATTGCATTTTGTTTTTAGTTTCGTTTGTTTCTGTAACCTTTTCATGTTTTTTACCAACCGACCGAACTTCTCTGAACGGCAGAGTACATGCTAGTAATTCTGCATAAATTAATTTTATATTACTCTTGCAAGAAGTTAAGTGGCAAAGTCAAGGAAATTGCCTCAGCTGTTAATTGTTACGGTATCTCGACTGCACCATTTAACTATGCATTGACGTATTTTTCCTTCCAGTTGAAAATAAAAAAGGTATTCCTATATCTACGTATTCTTTTTTATTGTATTCGCTGCATAATTAAAATCAAAATATTTTAAAAAAATATGGGTGTCCGATAAACTTTGTCATAGCTACCTAACCTATGTTGATTCCTCCAATTTACTCATTCTAGGTATTCTACTTCGTTTAGTTTTTAAGTTAGAACAGTGAGAAATCCGACGGCCAGCTTGCTACATGTAATATCAACAAGTGACCAAAGAAAAACACAGTAATTAAATTTATAAATAAAGAAACGCTGTTCTACAATCTACAAAGTTTGTATGACAATTATTGCTCACCGTCAACGTACACATTTGCCGGTTGAAACTCTCTCCGCATTTGAAAGTAACGTAATGACCGGCCTTTTTGTATTAGTCTAATAATCATATTATTTTAACATGAAAGAAAATTACAGACCTACATAAGGAAACAACTGTATCACTTGTTTAGAAACTCTTACTCCCGTTTTAGGAGATACGCAGCCGAAGACTATTATTTTAGATAATTGTGTCGTTTTGAAGCAAACGGCATATCAAAGCGACACGTAATAATTCATTTTAATCGCGTCGTCGAATATGTGCGACTATCGTTAAAACGTTACGGCTGTCGCAATCGAGAATTTCTCTTCGGAATTTTTATATCCCGTCTACGAGAGTAGTAAATTCGCTAGTACGCACTACTTAGCTGACGATTACTCCATCTCATCGGCTTACCATCTCTATAATTAAATTGCAAAATGTGAAAGTAGTATTGGGATATTTTTATATTCTCAAATTACATTACTTCAATATCTTACAATGCCTATAGTGCCGGCAAATAAAAAGGATAATTAGTAAATGAGCTCGCATTGACAAAAGGTAAATAGAAAAAGAAATTTTGTGTTAGTGGATCAACCATAAAAACGAGAAAGTATCAATTTCCCTGCGTATGATATCGATTGCGATTGGTAGCGTTGATGAAAGGATCGATTAAATCAACAGTAGCAACTAATACTGAATTAACAAGAAAGGATTTTACTAATTACGTATACGTTTTTATTTCCTTTAAATAATGATAGCAAGAACCACAAAATTTTAATTAATCTGGGACAGCTATTTCGAGAATACGTCCAACCGAAGAATCCCTACTCTCGTGAAAAAATTACTTAGAAGTACTTGCTTTTGTTGCCTACAGACTCTAAAACTAAGACGTAACACCAATTTGATGAATAGAGAGAGCGGGCCGTTGTTATTTTCAGTTCTATTTCATTTGTTAGGGTAGAGCGTGTTTCGTGCCGCAAAGATAAGGGGTGTGTGTAGGCGACAAAAGTAGGTAGTTGTGAATATTTTTCTCGAGAGTAGAGATAGAACAGGCATGTTAGAATTAAAATTTTTTTTTTCACATCATGCGGTTGAAAAATCCCCGAAACAACTGTGCCGGATTAATTAATGAAATTTAGAAACTTAGTAGAAGCACATTTTTCTCTTGGAATTCGGAAGAAAACCCGCCTTAACCCTTTCGAGCCGGATTTTTTATTATTAAATCCTGATTAGATTGTAATTTTTTTAAACAACAACAAGATGAAGGTAAGTGAAATAAACACCTTAAAATGTTATTCGAAAAAAAAGTCCGCCATTTTGTATGGGACATATATATCCCAGTCAGACTTTTTTAGTGGGAAAAATATAACCCATTAGTCGTCGAAATGCAACTTTATTGAAAAAAAAATCAAATGTAGTATATCATTTTAAATGGAAAGGAGTGAAACATGTTTTGCATAGAGGTATGTTGCTGGGTTACATATGACCCAATAGGCTCGAAAGGGTTAAAGAGCCCTAAGCTCAACGATACCCTTCGGCGTTTGTCTTAATAACTCAGAAACTATCAGAAGAGAAGTTAAGATAGGTTTTAAATTGCTCTACGTGTTTCAAACGCTAACGTAAATGGCTCCCTATAACAAATATTTATTTATTGATAAAACAACCCTTACTGTGGATATAATACATAACTTTTTTTGCACAAATAAGAATATCTCGGGCGAAATTCAGTTATTTAGTTTTTAAATGCAACGTAACATTATGATTTCAAGGACCGAGTCGATTTTACAATGTCCGGTACTCTCTGCTTTATAAAATATTTTATAGTTTGTGTTAATTTTTTTTATTTTTTCGAATTGAACTAGATCTAACAGAATTGCATGTCCAAAATTACGATTAAACAAATACAAATTTAAATATGAAAAATAGCTGATGATAATTCTAGATAATCATTTACGTTTTTTTGAATCATTTAAGGAATATATTAATTGATAAAAAATTACTCCAATTAGTCCAATCACATAGCGACTTTTGCTTGTGTGATATATTATGTGTAAGATGAATAAAAACGTAAGAAAGCATTTCAGTTCCGGGGAACGCCGACGCAATAATAAAACTGTAAATTTGCGATTTTGTTTATAAAGTTTTACGAGTAGGTAGATTTTGTTTTAGGTCTTGTCTTGGAAAATGGATACCAAAGTGGCTTACTTATTTCAAGCTAAAAAGCTATTATAAAATACATTGTATTATTGATTATGAATACGTCGAACATTGCATAAAAGAACAAGTTATTAACTACCGTGACAACGCTTTCAAAAGTAAAGCTCTAGCTAATACAACAGTAAATCAGCGCACGTAGTTCCATTCCAATAAAACAGAGCTACGCAGTTATCATCACCACATACTTTCATAATTACAAACAAATAACCAATATGCAAATTACCTACGTGTTATTATTAATATGAGCCACACGTCTTTGAGCTACATGCTCATCTACACATGTACAACCACTTTTATGTTCGCAATAGTAGTAATTGCGATTAATTAACCTACAAGGTAAACTAATGTTTCAAAAGTCCATTTTGTTCTTTTCTCTCGCTACCTATTTTAATTTCGAGTTAATGGAAGATAACAGTAAAACGTTCATACTTCATAGAGTAGTAAAATTAAGTACAAATAAAATTAATGAATTATAATAGCAGGACGTTTACTATATTGCTTTTACCTTACTGATACAGTTGAACTGTTATTCCGAGCAATTTTTCTATGCAGCACAAGCTTGTTGGAAATCCACTGCTTGAATTTTAGGTGGAAAATTATTTTACTAAGCAAGAAATAGTAAATTTATTAGTGTGTAATAACTATATTACATTTTATGTTCAATGTGGTGTACTAAATACATATACGACGTTGCCAGCTGGCCAATTAGCTTGTATCTCTATTTAGACTACATATTCCTTTTTATAGTACCAGACCTCTACATAACGTTATGTTTTATGTATAGAAACATTAATATTGGCAATTTCTCCTGTTTGCTTCTATTACGTAAATAGTAATAATAAATAATAATCAAAAGAAGTAACGAATGTTTAACACGCTTGTAGAATTGTGGAGGTGCACTAGAAATTTGAACCTGATCCAGAAGCTGAAAAATATCATTCATCACAATAAATTTTATTGATGCCAAGCGGACAACTTTAATGAATTAAATTTATGTAGACAATGTTAATATCGTAAATAATTTTCGCTGACTTTTTAGCTCATCAATTTTCAATAATAAACTGTGATACTCAGAACTTATGTATTTACCTATCTCCATTAACGCAAGTTGCCTGCTAATATCATTTCCTTTTTAGTCATCAGTAAGTAGGTAATTTAGTAACATTCACTAGTAACGTAAATGGATGTCATATGGTAATCGCGATCTGACATTCTCTCAATTAGACTGAAGTGAACTGTTATGCAAATAAATTAAAAGGCTCAATTGTGATGCATGTATTATATTAGTTTTATTATGTACTCTGTCTCTCTATGTATCATATCCTTTATGTTACTGCTATTTTTAGATGTAAATGAATATGACTTTTGTTTACATGTGAGATGTGCCTTTAATACTGTGAAACAAATGAAAAGGAAATCGTAATTGTTTAAATGGAACATGACAATAATTATTCCTCATTAAATGGTATTTATAACAAGTTACAAGGTAAACTAATAGGTCTAAAGACCTTGTTTTGTCCCCTTTTTCTAGTGTTGTTTTCTCTTTTTTTTTGTAACCGTGAACCAATAAAAATATTTACAAATATATATAAATAGCTAATAGTACAGTTCTAAAATTGAGGTAGATCGCCTTGATTTATTAATTTTCTTAATTTTTTTTGTGACATTACAAGACCATTCATTTAATTACTCCTGTTAATAAGCAATGACAGTAGTTAAAACATAATAATACGAAATTGCGTTAGATTAAACATCTGAAAAAGTTACGTGCAAGATTTCGTAATAATGTGCAGACAAAATCTGAATTTTCCATTCCTCTCATTAAAGTTCGTTCACAGATATCAGAAGTATAACACCTGCACAATTTTAACGAGGAAAGTACAACTCGATATAAGCAATTTCTGTAATATTAAAACAAACAATTGTTTACTGAAACAGACTGTCGAATACTGTTTTTAAAAGACATAGATCGATTTCTCTTTCTTTATCAACTGACTTTTGGTCTAATCGGCAATTCAGTTGTATTTCCATTATCGCCGGAGACGGTTTCTTATCTCAAATGGAACACCTATATATAGAGGCCGGGTTCATTTCCGACGCTCACCATGGGGACCCCGTTTATTATTGGAAGTAGAGTAGAGGGTAAGTTTAAAATTGGCAATGTTGCGAAATTTGAATTCAAGAGAAAATTAACCAATGTCAAATGACTGAGTGTAGGCTTTCACGACCGTAATCCATAGCAGAAATGTCTTTCGGGTGATGTCGTGTAGTTAATATTTTACTTGACGTTTCGCTGGCCATCCTGTCAGCTTCTTCAGAAAATTTCTAAAGGCTTTTCCAAAGTCTTTAGAAATCTTCCGAAGAAGCTGACAGGATGGTCAGCGAAACGTCAAGTAAAATATTAACTACACGACATCACCCGAAAGACATTTCTACAATGTCAAATGACGTTCGAAATTTACCAAAACAAAACGAGAAACGCTTGCGTTGCAGCGAAAAACCAAAACCACATTCTCGAAGCCAATTTCGATCTTTCATCTAATGGTGTGCTCGAAATATTTATAGATGTTTCGTCTCTTTCTGGAGATCATCAGCTTGTTCTGCTTCAATTGACGAAAAACACATCTTAAGGTTAAATAATAGAATATTTTTTGAGCAAAATCATGTGATTAAATGGATTAAAATTTGCCAATTCTGTAAGCTAAGGAAATTTCGTTGGAAATTTCCAGCTGTATGCAATGAAAATAAACAATAGTGAATCTTAAATAATACGCTTTGTTAACAATGATATTACAACAACATATTAAAAAAGTAGAGAAATATACGGAAAACACTTACATGGTTGATAACCCTATTAAATACAAATACATGCAGCAGAATAAACGTTTTGTTAATATTTCTGCATATCATTGACGGAATATTAGAAAGCAAGTAAAATATGCAGATGTACGCTTAGATAGAAAAGCCTTAATTATATTTCGCACAACTTCTTCGAGAATAGTTTGTTCTTTAAGCTCGCTAGTGCAGGAGATGGACTAAATATTAACCGATCAGATGCAGTTACATAAACATAAAATTACAAAAAATAATTACACCGAGATAACTGTACATTCCATATATGCAAGTGCGGCAAGTCAGCGCGTGTTGCAAATATTACTGAATGTATAACTTATAATTACAGAGAAAATTATTCAGCTGCGAGAATGCACTCAAAAAACCGCTATTTACTTTAAACGCTATTGCATGTATGTTGAAAGTCAAACATTACAATTAAATCGTATAAATAAACGACATATTTCCGCCACATCTGGCATCTTCCAGGACATCCTGACAATGTGAAAATTATAATTGTTGCGCCGATTTATAGGATACGGAAAATTAAAAATTATATAATCTAATTGTACACCAATTTTCAATTATATTCGCATGCACGGCAAAAATTTCCAGAGGTAAACACAATAAAAAGTGAATAGTATCTATTGTTAGAAAAGTTAATTACAAACTAAATAAGCATTCTTTGGAACAAATGAATTGTTTGAGGCAACAATGGAACGTCCATTAAATTACTTAATTACCGCTAGAACAACTAGTTTGAAAAGATAATGCATTTGATTTATGTTGTTTTAATTTTATTGCTAAATTTGAATCAAACTTTTCAGTATGTTACCGTAAAACCGCGATTTATTTCGTGCAATTATTGCCACTTTACTAGAATTAACCTCTTGACTGATGATTTTTACCGATTACAATCCATAAAGAAAACTATTGTAACATTGCTGTTTCTGCGCATTAGACTTTAAAATTAGTTCAAAATTCTTAGCTTTAATATTAGTGGTGACAAGATGTATCCTGTGTTGAAAAATTGTTGTGCGGTTTCTTAATTTTCTTTGGATATAAAGGCGCAGAATCATCACAATTTCCGTAAGCAGGTTCCCATCAAGAAGCAGCGTCGCACACTATTTACTGCATGCCGGGCCAAAACCAACTTAATGCCAATTTTTTATATGCCACCACTTTGTTATAGATGCTTAATGGGGTGACAAAATGTTCTTTTATAGCATTGAATCTTCAATTTCCAGTGCGCTAATCAGCTAGTAGATTTTTTCCATTCATAAACTAATCATAATCATCACAGAAGACCGAGTAGACAAAATTGTCGACTGTACGGACTCACAATAAGGTACGAATACAGATATAGACCGTTTGCACGTATGTTTTTTGATGCTGATGAAAGCAGTAAATCACAAAAATATTTATACCGGGGCTTTTAAGTTTTTACAAAAACAATGAAAGAAAAAAAAATTGATGCAAATCGTTTTATTTATACTTTTCTATGTGTTCGAACCAATGCTGAAAATATTCTTGCCGCTCTCCAGAACATGGTTTTTGAAGACATTAACCGCTTCTTGATATAACGAAAATCGTTGTTCGCGCGTTTTTTATTTGGCATTCGGAAGCAAAAAGAAAGTATACCACTCAGCATTCACCGTTCTTCGATCATCCAAAGCAATGCTTGCGGCATGGTCCAGCACAACAAAAAAAAATAAGTCAATTTACATTTCGCACCAGGGCGTTATGTAATCAACTACCAACATAGTAAATTTACCTTGCATTAAGAAATTCATCCGTAGTTTTTTTTTAAACCTTTCTATTTAGATAAATTGAAATTTTTTAAACAATTTCCAGTATGTCCTTACTATACTTCTTACTGTAGAAAAAACTCACTATACATTGTTCTAAGTACGTCTGTTAGTTTTATACTGAACTCTAATTAACATTTGCTATTTATTACTTATATGTGCTTGTTAACTTGCCGGACAATATCCGTATAAATATAATAGTTACTTCGAGCAGGTGCTGGAATTGTACCAAAGAATATACGCAGTTGTAATGAATATCTTCAGCGAAACAAAATTGTATAATATTTCGTCGTAACTTTAATTTACGAAAGAAGGACAAGGAAATGTTTATAAAGAAGTTCTAGAGCAGTTTTTCGTTCAGACGCTGAAAAAATGTGCATTAAAAAAAATTGAAATAGCATGGCAACGATTTTAATTGGCATCGTGTTGACACGAAAAAACGGTGTACTGTCGAAAACTTCAAGAAGCTCAATTGAGAAAGATTTTAATTGCTGCTCTAGCATGCAAATAACTTGTTTTTTAATTCCAAGTTATTCTTCCCAAACATTTGTTTTGAGAAAACATAGTAAGAATAAATACTTTCGTATTTATATATTTTCAAATTTAATAACCTGTATTCGTAATTTGATACCGAAAAATATATTTATATAAAAAAATATATAATCCATAAGGCAGCAGCAAACGTCCCATTTTGTCCGTTTTATTATCTTTTATTGCTAAGTCAACATGTTCACTAGTATTAGTTACTATAGAAGATGTTTACGTACTGATATCAGTCGTAAAAATACACGAAATGCTATTGTGAAGTTTTCAATTTTGTACTAAATCATTATCTATTGCCTTTAAGGCTGTTTGACTGTCGGATCGTTTCGGCTCAATGTTGTAGCCGCAGACTATCGTATGCACAAGTTTTTATAGCAAGTGATGCATGTAATTTACATCCTTCTTCCTTGTAATAAGTTTAATGCTCTCTGCATTATTTGTAAGATTATGATGGCATTCATCCATGATGTGGAGGTGATCGAAGTTAAATATAGACAACCAACAATCGCCAGGAAAAAATTACGACGTGTTACGATTACAAACAGCGAACCAAAGTCACAGATTCTTATTTTCCAATTATCAGTTTCTAATTATTGCGCATCTACCGTCTTATCGTCTTCCGTAAAATGTTTAACTTATACCGCCAGCGTCACGTCCGAATATATTCAATTAAAAACCCTTGTCGTGAGGAAACCCAAATCTGCCTTAAGCAGTAGTCGCCCGAATAAATTTTCAACCTGTCCATCCGTTTTGTGCACAAAATACTTGGGAATTAGCAACGTGGGCGTCGTACCTTCTTCACTCCTTCTTCGATTCACACTAGCGAAATACAAACGAACCTGTCTGCATGCACCTATATATACGTATAAGTTCTCACAATCGGCGTCTTTTTTTTCTCAATCGAGAAAAAGTGATAGCTAACTCAATGACCTTCCTTTGGTAAAAGAATGAGCCGATCACCTTGAAAACCCACCAACGGACAACAAATATAAAAATCCGAGTCGCGGACATCATACTTATTATTATGTATTGATTACCTGCCCGTACATAAGCCATTTATATTAAATATTCATTCGATGTGAAGCTTACCTGTGCGCGCTTTGTGTAGATCGTATTAGTTATGCTTCACGCGATCACACATGTTGCTACATCGTCCAGCATTACTCGGCAGATGAGATTTGTTCGTATGGTTTTATCCGTTTTTGCTGGCAGAAGTTGCATATGTACGTACGTATATACACATGTATGTACCTGGTCGAGTCGGGTCGGTTATGGACATGTTTTATGAGTTCGTCAACATCGAAGCGTTTAACTAATTAATTTACCTTGGAAAATTCGCGATGAAATAGCGACAAATCCACAATATAATGGTTGAAATTCGCAATGAACCAAGGCGATACAAACTTAGCGTATAATTACCCTTAACGTGTCTCTACGACCGTTACACGCCGGCGATATCAGAACGTGATTTGAGCCTTGTTTAGATACAATAGCCAATATTCATCGCATTGGCTACGTATTTCTGAAATTGATTTGAATTAACGCGGGTGTGTTTACATAAATTGCTTTGGTAGGTTTAATACATTATGGACACTGGGAATGAAAAGTTAAAGGAAGGACACAGAAGAACCATTAAGACCGCTGCTGCAGTCGTCATATAATACAATCTGATTTCAAGCTTATTGAGGCTCATGAAACAATTCCATATCTGGTATGCAACGCGCTTTTCAGGAAACGAAGCTTCAAACAAAAGCTGTTATTGCATTAAAAAATTGTCATTTCACAGTGAACTTTGTTTGCACGGGTAATTTTGTGCCATGCTTTTGATTCCAACAACGCTGTGGATAGTTAACACCCTGTAATATGTAGAATTTGAAGGATTCTCTATTTGAGAATTTTTTCCTTAAATTGCTCAGAAAAGGAATTATCTTCCACCCACACACTATATTGTTATACAAATTTGCCTGTTCCTAAACAACGAAAATAAATTATAACCTATTATATTCCTAATACCTGGTATTATCTAATTTTTTTGAGGAGCACGTAAGAAAAAAGGGCCTCGTTATTCGTGCGCCCTGTATAATTTATTGTACATACAGTGCAGTTTGTACGACCGTACGCTAATGCAGGCGTATGCATATTTGTGCCTTTTAAAAAAAAAAGCCGGCACGGCACGCTCGCCTTAAAACCAACAATATATGACCTCATTTTAAAGAATGCTGTCCAGTATGAGAATATGACCGCCGTTGTTGTCGGTTTATAACGACGATGTATAATGGAGAGACAAAAATGCAATCGCACCGTAAAGGTATTTACATATACGAACGGTACCGGAGCGTTGCAGCCGATACTGTTAGTACTTATCCAGTTGAGTAATTTCAGATTTATCTGCGTCCAGAGTTAAACATCCGTGTTTTAGCGGTCGCAATACGGGATGTTTCGTAATATACCGACATTAACTTGATCGCGATAACAACGTAACATTCCTCTATTCATAGAGAGGAATTCATAAAAATCTTTGAAAAATTGCAGAAAATTACGCATCCTGAAATATGTGTGTTATTAATTGTATTTTGATCCTGCACACATTACAAAAATTAAATAGTTTGGCAAAGTTTACAATTAACCTATCATTATTTTACCATCTAATTCATATTGTGTGTAATCTAGTACTTAAAAAAATGCAAATGCAATCGACAGGATTTTGCGTTAGCGCGTGGGAAGTAGAGAATTCACACTTGGGATTATAAATTACTTGTACGCCTATAAGCAATATAAGCAAACTATGCAAACTCACGTGTAAAGGTAAAATGCTTTTACTTTTTAAAATAATTTGCTTACGTTGCCTCTAAGCTGTACGCTTAGAGTAAGTAGTAAGTAATTTATTATCTTATCTTATTTATTTATTTATAATTACTTACTAAGTTTTGACACAGCAAAAAAGATGCTTTTTTTCGTCTGCGGTTTTGATCATTTACATACGGAACGCCCTCTTGTGTTGATTGTTGGTTGGGTCAAGCGTGGTCAAACGAGAGCGTTCAGACCGAATTAGCACTCGTTGGCCAACGTTGTCTCTAGAATTTCTTCTCGGTATCTGTTAAGATAACGGGAGCAAAGTAGGT
>LR737383.1:181547-209846 GCA_902655005.2 Marronus borbonicus | reverse complement strand
TAGAATTTCTTCTCGGTATCTGTTAAGATAACGGGAGCAAAGTAGGTCCACCCCGGCAATGTTTGATAAGTTTGCATTTTATTATTTTCTCAATTTTATAACAAAGATCCCGAGACAAAATCCGCGTTAAATGGAAGGAAATAGTGCCTGGCCTGCTGGCATAAAGAAAAAAGAAATCTAGATGGACGAGGGGGATAATTATTGACCGATCCGTTTATGGAACTTATCGATTCACCAAACTTATGTTGCAATAAATAAATGGTTGCACGGACAGAACGGCAAATGGCACCGTCTTCCTATAACCGCATATTGTCAAAGTCCAGGGCATCCGATTCGTGCCAAAAAAAATCTACCAACACTAGGGGATAACGATTTACATTCACGATAACGGAATTATCAGTGTCGTCGAGGAAAAAGTTAGGACCAGCGACCCTTGTAGCATGAAATGCGCTCCAAAGACAATGTAATGCTTTCTCGTGCATTTCCTCTGGCCAATGTGCGGCAGTTTTGCTTATTTACAAAACCACTAAGGCAGAAGTGAACTTAGTCGGTACAGATGATTTTCTTATGAAATTCGGAATCGTTTCTCTGAAGCTCAATTACTGAACTTTCGACGCAACAAATGATCATTTGATTTAAGTTCTTGGGTTAAAGCAATCTTGTAAGCACAACATTTAAGATGTTTTCGCAAAGCTCGTGACTGCTATTGGCAATTTCCAATGCCTCAAAAGCTGCGACTGAACGTGACCATCTTTTTCCATTTACCTCATTACGAATTACTCGCACAGAACCAACATAGATTATTTTTACTTATATTTCCTTACCATAACATAATATAATATAACCATCGCTTAAGAATGAAGTAAGCAGGCTGTAAAACGCCAATTCCACATCAATATCATTTGACACTTTTGGTATTAAATCTTGGATGAAATTTGTCTCTTACGAATAAAATTAGCAATTTTGGTGTGAACAACGCTGTACTTCTAGCATGTTCAGGCAAAAGAAACGTTATTGGTCGATTATATGTTCAGTTAATAGATGTCTACACTACACTTCCTCTCACCCTCATTTCCTGTAGAATACTACATTCACGGAAACGGTTTGGTCAACCAGCGGTAAGAGGGCTTGCTTTTGACTGCGGCAACGTGATGGCTCGATAGTTTGAGCCGAGCCAAGGGTGATGGCAGTTCCTCTGACAAGCTTGATGCACCACTCACATATTAGAAGATAATTAACTGCACTTCGTTCCTTATAGCAGAGGAGGTGAGACACGCACGAAATATATACTAAAGGCTCCTGTGATTATAGCAATGATATATTGTGCATACCTCTAATGTAGAGGAATTCTTTAAAAACAACATATTTGATGAAACTGCTGACTACTTTTATTTCTAAAATATACGTTGAATAAACAAATGTGAATAAAATAGAAAGACAAATGAAGATCTGACACTGCGTGCGTTCCAAATGGCGTTCTTAAGATTATATATAAGTATCGCTGCCCATTATATTCTATTGCCATTATTCCCATAGTTCATATAATTTAAATAATTCGCCCATTACTTTTTATAGTCATCTACCCGCATCCGCGTTTAGTAATCTCGGTATACAGACAGCATCATAAGTAAACTTCTCGTACATTATATGCATAGACGTAATATATATGATGGAACGCATTTGTATTGTTCGGAGTTGTTTTTATACGACTACTCCGAAGAAATATAGCCTCGTACCGTTAGGTTAAATCTTTTTTCTTCTAATGGAAACGCGCTAGAGACTATGCGATTATGAAGAAAGCGAAACCGTAAACAAGCTAATATAATAGAATTCCGCTATAAGTTTCACATCAAGCAACCGAACCGGTCGAATCGTACCTCTTACAGAGATAAAATAATCGCCTTAATGTACTTACGCGCGCATTACATTACACACGTCGTTAAGTCGGTTCGGTTTATTCGGTGAATTGCCAAACTTCCCACTTAATCCGAATGCTTATTCGTCTAACGTATTTCTTCGTTATCTGCACCTTTAGCGTCGCTGAAAGCGGAATGGAATACATATAAGGCAAATACTACGTTTCAGTAGAACGGCATTAGTGTCTAAGTTGAGTTAAATTAGCGTAGCAAAAGTATTTTAATAGTTTTTATTCTGTAGAAATGTAACGGCGAACAGCAATAAGGAAAGAAAGGAAAAGTGTAGAATTCAACCAATGAAACCCGGAAAACAAATAATGTATATTATTAAAGATTAAAGAACCGTGATTGGGTAGAATTTGGCACGCGTATATTAAATGTGATTTCTTGTAGCCATATTTGCGCCACTTGATTTTGCGACATTAACAAACACTCGATTTTATTAACGTTTATTAATTTATAAGCGTTGGTTGCTTGTGCAACTCCTAGAATTTATTTTCCGCTAATAAATGAGCGCGTCAGGTAGACAAATGGACATTATCCTGCTGAAATATGGATTTTCCATTCATAACCGGTATCAGGACCATTTTCCAACATATGTTTAGCTTAAGAAAAATTACGGTACGCAACAAACGAAGATATTGGTGAGAAAATTAAATGTATGGTTTCTTTTTTACATAAACGCAGGATGCTGGTATGTTCAATCATAGATCATAGAGAATACGGAAAAATAAGACTAAACTAAAGCTAACCCCAGACTCCGCCCTTTTTTGGTTTTTTTAGCTTAGAAAACAACGTTTTCTTTGAACATAACTGATTGCAACAATTCAAAGATGTTACAAGTACAACGTAGGTTACAAACTAGATGTTAATGTTCATTGAGACAGCAGTAAAAAGAGCCAGCTCTTGACTGTGTTGTATCGGAAGTTGCAATTGCTTGGAGAAGATCGACCATAGAATAATAAATTTTTCAACTACACTCCTAGCGCTATTAGGATATAGCGGATAAAATAATAAAGCTATTAAATTTTGTACATCTAAGAACATTATACAAAATGCCTTAAATGGTACAAAAATGACACCATAATTTAAATCGATATTGTTGCAAACCTAAGTCATAAAAAATTCAAGATATTTGGTATAAATAAAACACACCAATCCAAACCATTAATAAAGAAATAATGAAGAAAGAAGAAAATGAATATTCTTTATTACCCAATCAAGAGTTGGAAAGGACGCGCAAGAAAATATTTGGTATTAATGAAGTGTGCGATTCAAGTGTTATAAAACTAATTAAATTGGTTTTATTCTTCGTTTCTCATTATAACTATTCTACGCGTATGCGTTAACTGAAGGAGTCTTTAGCTGGATTTTAAATAGTCGATTTACTGAACTAATTTCCTTCGCATCCCAAGTGAATCATTGCTTGTATAATTTGTAATAAATCATATTATAGGACGCGTTCATTTTACGTACGCATGTAATGTAATGGATATTTGTAAAATGATAGGCTGTACGCCGTACAAAGGATCGAGGGAAGAGTCCGAGGATGTATATCTAATAAGGCGTAAAAAATACCTTTAGACACAAACAAGCACCATGAGACACGCCTATGTTCTTCGGCATTGCGGCGGAGAAGAATAAATGAAAAACGAGAGAAAAGAATACCGGCAAAGGGATACCGATTCCAATATGCGATGCATTTATTAACGCGTATGACTGGAGTATTAGTTTTGACGTAGGACGTTATTAATGTTGTCATGCCTTAATAGATATCTATCCGCTTTATGTATTGTACGTTGCTTAATTCATTATTTTCGGTAATTATTTAAACGAAGATGATCTATTTATGTGGATCGATTTATGCGACGCTTCGTGGTTTTTAATTGCGTCAAACGCGGGCGGCCAATTGAATATTTACTGCTACAGAAGTACACGAAGGTAAATTAATACTAGATGATATTGCACGCAAGAACGTAGCCGCTGCAATGTAGGCGTGTCACTTGTAGTCTTGAAATAAATTCAAATCAGTGTGTTTTCTATAATTTAGAATGTAACCATACGATATGGCTCCAGGAAAGAGATCTTTCGTCTAAAAATTTAAATTAGGATTATTGCTGGTAATCGCTTCAAAGAGATTCAAAGTAACGCTCGTAGATTTATTTCTTATCCTTAACAGTTTATACAATTTTTGTTACGAAATCCATGATTTCCTTTATGATGTGGTGATAAGTACCTCAATTTACAAATTCAGCTTTCTTCTGATCTACTTGAAGAATTACTAATATTTATTTCATGGGCCAACTACCTAATATGTACAGTTTAACCATTTTATAAATCTGCAAGATTTAAGAGAGTATTCTTCTATTCATAATAATTTAAAATTCTCAGATTTGGATAATGAAAGGGACTAGTTTTATCAGACTCTGGTATCATTCAATATTTCCCTCAAATCGCCTTTAATATACAATTTAATGTGATATGCATATGTACACTGCCGTTCAGAGAAGTTCAGTCGGTTAGTAAAAAACATGAAAAGGTTACAGAAACAAACGAAACTAAAAACAAAATGCAATTTTATTGTATGTACAGGTAAAAAAGACAAAAATAAATAAATAAAAAGTTATTCTGGCCTAATATAACATACTGAACATTATTTTTTTTTTCATCGAAAAAACCTCCTTTGCTGTTAATCACCGCTCGAACTATTCTAGGCATTCTTTCGATAAGTTTTGTTAAAACGGATCGTGGAATATTAATCCATTCATGTTGCAGAATATTCCGTAAATGTTCTTGTGAAGTTGGGCATATTTTTCGGATCCTCCTGTCCCGTTCATCCCACAACAACTCTATCGGGTTCAAATCTGGGCTGTGTGGGGGCCATGTCGTTACTTTCAGGGCTGTTCTTCTTGCTCCTTTAGATAGTTCTTACACACTAACGCGGTGTGTTTGGGGTCGTTGTCATGCATGAATGTAAAGTTACGTCCTGTTATACGCAAATCCTGATGGCACTGCATGATTCTGGAGTATTGCAAAATAATTTTTCTTCCTCGTTACACCCTGCACTCTGGATAAATCTCCCGCCCCAGCAAGGGAGAGACATCCCCACACTAACACAGAACTACGCCCTTGCTTCACTGTAAGCACAATGCAGTTCGGGATCACTTTTCCGTTTTAGATCTTCGGACATAAACTCGTCGATTTTGCCCAAAAACCTCAAACTTTGACTCGTCACTCCAAAGCACGCGTTTCCAATCATCTAACAACCAATCTAGATGAGAACGGGCCCACTGCAGCCGTTTTGCTCTGTTGCCCCGACGTAATAAGGGTTTTCGAGTGGCAATGCGTCCATGAAGGTCCGCTTGTTGAAGTCGACGTTTTACCGTACTCGCCGAAACTTGTTCTTCACGGCCGCGATCGACTTCGGCTGCTATTTGTGGCGCTGTTAATTTTCCATTGCGTTTGCTTAATAATACAATTCTCAAATCTCCAGCTTTTGTTGTTTTCCTAGATGCTCCGGGACGAACACGATTTTCTATAGTTCCAGTTGTCCCATATCGCTGTATGATGTCATTTACTGTTGAACTTCTCATATTTATTTTTTCAGCAATTTGTCGCCCCGAATATCCTTCTTCAAACAGCGTAATACTGCGTGAACGTTGTTCTACACTGGTAGGCTTGCCACGTGCCAATTTGAAGTAAATTTTCTTAGAACTTTCGCGCAAAAACGACAGATGCACACCAACACACGTTTAACAGTAAAATGAAGCAAATTTATATCCTTACGCTTGTGATAAATAAACAAGAGTGATGCTGCGGTATACTTCCTAAATGTATTGTTCGTTAATAATCCCCAAACGACCCGTTTCGAAAGATCGGTACTTCCGAGAAATTCTTGGAATGATAATAAAAGGGACTTTATTGTGGTTGTCGCGATATTAATTCTACTTTACATAATAATTTATGGCTTTAATCGCTTAGAAAAGAGTGTCTGCTTAATATTTTTCTCATTTTATGTATTAATAATTGTATACAGTGTGATATAATAGATTTTTATTGTATGACCGAACTTCACTGAACGGCAGTGTACTTTGTACCTTGCATGTAGAAAATTTGTAGTCTGCTTAAATATATGACGTATGTGTAATATGCACATAATGATCAATTTATTGAACAGATACTAAAACGCTATTGTTTCGCTATATTGCGCGTTGCAAATATGTTTGGTATGTAATAATTTAATGCTTATAGAAACAACGGACAAAGGCGATTATGAAATATTATTCGCATAGTTCTCAAACGAAAAAAAGCGCATGTTGAAATGTGCAGTGGAATCTGATCTAGCATGGTATGTTTGTTTCTCAATGAACATTGACTATGGAAAGTTAAAATCGCGCTTTAAGCTTCAACATTTAAGTAATAAAACAATTTAACATTTGCGTTGATAAGAGTACAAGTTTGCAAATGCTTAAATCACCAACATTGATTTAGCATCTATTAAAAATCTTAGGTGTACGTACTTAACAGCTCTTGAAACGGCGTGGGTGAATGAATACACAGAGGATATAAACTCGGAACGGAACGAAGTTCAATAGAATAGCTCTTCGCGGCGAAAACAAGTGATTCACGGGATGGACACGAGTCTTGTGTTTGTCTATTCAGACGTCCTAGCCGTGAACCAGGATCAAGCAGCAGGTGTTCAACGCATTTCGAGTTTCAATTACGAGCGCTTGGTTTCAAGTGACAACGGCTAAATAGCAGCTTGCGCCTAAACGCAAGTTATTTATCTTCTTGCATTATTTGTTGGCATAACTAAATATACGCACTGTGTTGTGTTTGTTTTAAGTGAACAGCCGTGTTCTTCAAGTTCCTTAAATGTAAAATTGCTAGATGCCCTTCACGTAAAGTGGCTCGAAATGACAGCTAAAAGGGATTCGTTAAAATACTTAACTTCGGAATTTGAAGACTTCCAAAATAAAAGTATAGGACAAAGCAAAAAATTAGTTTTGATGCTGATGTTGCTATATCTTTATATACAAAATATGGGCGGACTTTATCGATATTTCTCTTTATTAATCCAACATACATTGCCTGACAAATTGAGGCAAAACTACTTAATGAAGTCGTTTCAATGTTGTGAATATTTAAATCTAATTACTGATCAGTTCACCATTCCTATTATCGGCAAAACTTCACCTTTCATTTAAATTCATTTCCTTTCTTCTATGAGTTATTATTATGTACGTTCAGTAGATAAGCACATCGCGTAGCATTTAACATTAAAAAATTAGAAATGTGACTAGATGTGATAGACCACAATTTTGTTTTCTAACACGACATTGACCTAAAAGTCACAGCGAAAGTATGTCACGGGAGTTTACGTGAAATGGGAAACAAGCTTAGAGTTATCATCCTAATTATTGAAATTGAATCCGATAATGCCGCTATACATAAATAAATATCATCAACGGACGTATACATGAACACTTTTCGTGTTGAGTCGCTTATAGGCCTCTCGATTTATTTCTAACTTTGTATATACCATACTCCTAACAAGGAAAAGAAAATTGTGATTGCTAATCGACGCCACCAACGGAACTCGTGCGGTGTCATTCAATGGATCAAACTTTGTCAAATCCACCTGCAATACGCGAGTTTTAAAATTCGATTAACCGGTTTTCTTGCATATAATATTAACATATAAGTATTGCAGCAAGGGTATTGTTAAATCCACCTGAGTAACGCCAAGTAAATGGAGATCGTTGCAACTACACAACAGGAAACAGTAAAAAAACAAAAATTTTAAAATAGGCATAAGACACACGTACTTAAACCTACTCCTACGCCTTTGCGTAATATAGTTTGCTTCCTGTATGAACGACGTCTTACCTTTCCTTCTTTTTTACCGTCGTTTATGATAACGCTGCTAATGAATACAACGGCAGAGAAAGTACCGAAGGTGTCCAAGTGCAAATGAAACATTAATAAGACGAACAAATTTAAATAGATGCACCAGCTAATAAATAAAATAATCTTTCAGTGCAAACACCAATAATTCTTTTCTCTTGTTACAGGTACGAATATAAAAACTAAGGTCCTGCGAATAGCTCTAATCGTCTCTGAGCTGTAATCATCGTAAGTTTGAAATATTTGGCTTTCCAGATGAACCATAATAAATTATGATTTAATATCAATTTTTTCGTATAAATACAAGGAAGAAGTAATGTAGAATTAATTGTGATAAACAACCGCCAATTTCAAAGAGATTATCAAAAAAAGTCTCACATTTTGCAATCCATAACAGTAAAATTTATTAACTTGATACTTTGCTGTCATTGTGAAACCTTTCAAGTCTTATTTTTAAGATTCTTACAAGAGTGTATATGGTTGCTTTCAGTGTCATTCACCTCGAACGTTTTATATAATCGATATGACACAATATTCGAATTTTTTATTTGAAAATATTCCGAAACTCACTATTTTATGTTGTTATCTCGTGGTGTGTTATTCAAACATTGCATCGCGATTTCGTTCACATAATTAGAGCTACTTCCTGAGAGTGCGGCGCGTTTATATCGCGGTAGATAAATAATCGGATTTAAGCTTGGCTGATTTCAGTCATCTCCCACACCGTAGGTCCCTATAGCGTGTGCATTTGTTTGTATATTCACATGGATGTATATACACACGGTTACTAGAATACGCAATCATGTCCCATAGTAGAAGTTGTCTACAGATGTCAACATTTATCTACTTTACTTATAATCTTCAATGTCATTCTCTGCGCCGATCCGTTGTGTACATATACAAGACAATTTAAGTTTCCGTTTTCCGGTTTAGAAAAGGAATACATACAACAGAAAAGTATCCGTCGAAATAATATCTACTGAAGTATATAACAGAACATTTCAGAAAATGACTAAAAACAATAACAAAAGAAAAACAATTGATGGAATCATTTATGCCAACGCAAGGAGAGGAAAAATACACTACTCACGGACATGTTTCTGCCTACCCGGCGTTATCAACGTGGTTCCGAGAGTTTTATTTTAACTCTACCTTGTATCGGCTGTTGCGCCACAGTTAATGCAACATAACATTTCGAAACGACGAACTAGACATTTCTTGCGCCATCTTGCACCAACCCGCACAACACATATATACAAACGAAAAAAATTCATAATTTAACGAAAACTGTGCGTATGGATATTTGCATAATTTGACGTGCGCTGATGTATTGAAGCGCTACCTAAATACAGGGGTGGACTTGATTTGCTAATGATTAATTATATGTATATAAATTAAAATAATATTTGACATGGGTCCCGCTCCCCCCGTACCTTTTTTTAACCTTTTTAAAACACATGCATTGAGGCTTAAATATGCGTATACTACGTTTTATTTTCCTTGAAGCTTAATAGAAATGTAATTATTTCGTTTTATCGAGGATGCCCAATGCATAAAAATATAAGCCCTATTTTTGCTATTACGTCTAACGTCTGCAGTAGCTGGCGGCTATCCAACGGAGTGTTTACCCTTCGAACAAAATCGTGTTAAAAATATCATATGGATGTAGATACGTATTTCTTAGTTAAACTATTAAAACGGAATTATCACTAAAAATTTCCATAAAGTATTTTAGATTTCGTAATTAATTGGCTGAGAACGAATTTATTATTCAATAGAAATCTTGATTTAGATTCTTTAATTTGCTTTTCAGAAATGGTACGCGTGTAAGTGTTTTCTTAATGGGCTATTATAAAGCTGGCAAAATTAATAAATATTACCGTCATATTATATCCTTGTCCTATCTCTTTAATTTATTATTAAATTAATTATATTTATTATAAAATGGAAATATACTTTTGCACAACTAATAAATAAGCGATACGGTACAACGATGTTTTTTCTTTCTTAATCTGTATCAAAAATCGAGTTAGCTTTAAAATGTTAGTGTTTTATTACTGAATTCAATTGTTTTACCAAGATGATGTGTCGATATTTCGCCCCCTCCAGTAAGGTAAGTATGCAAATTTACGAATGAGAAATCTGCTTAGTTGTCGATATACGGCTAAACGTGTGATCCTTTGTATAATACCTGCATTTTATGGTGAATTATTTTTAACATGCTGTTAGTGTATTTTATTATGCATGTATGAATAATAGGAAACGCCAAAAATTTACAACGGTTCTGACCCTTCGTTGATCATTAAATTGCACCAGGGCCGATTGCAACCTCAATAAAAGTTACTTACGTTTAATTGCTTATTTTAGACGCATTTTATAATTTTGCACCATACAGCATTCTCAGCTCGTGCGATTCTCGAGCTGTACGCACCAAAAAATAAAAGAATGATTTGAGAAATAACAACAGGTTTGGCTCTAGCTAGCGGCTCTCCCAGCTTCACTTTAAAACGCACATATACTTCACTAAAAATCACTACGACCCAAGTGGGAGGTGCAATGCTAGGTGATTATCATATTCGTCATTGTGGCTCCTCTGGCCACGACGGAACGCGAAATATACCTTCTTCTTCGAGTCAAAAGGGATTTTTTGCTTTTTGCTCGACTTCTCGAGCAGTTGGGATTTAATACAGCTAGCTGTCGATGCGTAGACGCTGGTCACACGTCCTATCGCCTTGGTCGCTGGCAGAAGACTTTTTTGTGATTATATTATAAGGCTCTGGCAGGTGATACCGTCTTATTCCTGACTTGACATCATCTTGCGCCAATCACAACGCGCACAGAATATCATATGGGAAAATTGTAACATATAAATTTAAAATAAATACATTCAGGAAATAAATAACTGAAGCCAATTCTATTATGTGAAAGCAAATAAATATTAATTAAAATGATGTTTTAAAATGGGCGTCCTGTTTCGCCAATATTCTATTTATTCCTAGATCGGGAACATCCTGCACAAAATTATGTTACCGTATAACAGCAACGGAACCGAATTTGAATTCCAAGTAAAGAGATAGCCACAGCCTTTGTAAAAGTATACACGATGGAGAGAGATACATTTTTGGTAATAAACTTGCTGTCTAAAAGGAAGTAAGAGAAGAAGCTGGCAAAATAGAGTGATATCTAGCAAAGGAGAAGGCAGCAAATATATATTTTCAAAATTTCTTTTGATACATCATCTGAAAGGTGCACATGTAATTCAATAACTTTTCCTTTTTTCGTAGGTTCGAAAAGTATCTATACCAAAGTAACTGTATGCAATACGATCTAGCAGGTTTATAATATAGAAGCATACATATGTACGTTACCTATAAGTAGGTACATACGTTAAGTTATTTAATATTATGCTCGCCTAAGGAATGTTATATACGTACGTTACGCAATCACTTAATAGCATACCGGTGTACTACTTACGTATCTGAGAAAAATATTCGCGGCGTCTGCAGATAGATTTATTCGAATTGTTCATGGCACGAAAAAATGTTGCAAAATTGCAAAAAAAAAGTAAGAGGCTGATTTCTTGCTGATATATACGACATCGTACGCTAAATGAGAAAGAAAATGAGCGCGAATAGAAGTAACTTAGGCGAAGACGGTTGGAAATTATGATTAACTATTGTCTTTCAAGCGGCTCCTTATAGGTCAAAAATTTATTTATGCTATGCAATTAAATTAATTAAATTTCTATGTTACACTTTAATGCATTATCACAATGGGTAAAAACTTTTGTTGTCTATTTTTGTTGTGTCGAAAACGTTTTGCGGTATAACGGATTGCATTGACCTGTATTTTGAGGCAGTTTAAACAATTGTACTGAATAAAAACTGACTATTGATTAAATTTGTCGCTTTGTCATTGTTGGTTGTACATTTATATGTATACGTATGTCTTTAGGGACATTGCACCTGATCTATAATTGACTTTGCTTTGGCAGCAGAAATATTTAAATGTGCAAGTGCATTTCCAGTATACAACAAGTAAAATGTTGTAGATATGCGAGTGTCCATTTTGACGTCTCGCAATACGTGAGTGTGGCGAATATGTGCACGAAATCAAAAAATACCAAGGAAAACCATAAGCAACCGTTACTAAACGCGTAGACGTAGATGTGCAGTCAGAACTTATTTATTCATTGTCATCGGCATTAAAGATAATCAGCACTGTTACCACGCTGTCATCGATTTCACTAATCGTTACCTAACGGTTCAAGGGATCTGTTGATTTGAAGACCTACCTATGTCACTCCTTTCTCCACTAATGTCGCACGTTATAAATACTTCAGCTTGTGTCCGTATCACTTTTTGGTACAAATGTCAGTAACCACCTTGTGGAACTTACAGCTTTTTTCAGAATATCGTCTCGTAACAAAGGCGCACAGTGGATTAAAGGAATCAATTGTTTCGTGCATGAGATGTTGTTCCTTATGCTGGTTTGAACAATGTACGTATTATTATTATTTTTGTGGCCTTATGGTTTTTAGAAAGCCCCATATAGAATAATATTTTTATTTATATATTTATTTTGATTGAATATATTTCGCTCGGGCCATGATTAGTGGAAGATGACGCGAACAAAGCTATGCGAGAAATTGGGCGCGAAACGAGATGATAAAAACCCCCGCAGCGATGTTAGAATTAACCAAGTCTTCGGGTAACCTGGAGATAAGTGACCAAGGAAGGCCATGCTATTTCTGTCTCTTGTTGCCAACGCAATATATTATTGCGCGTGCTGTTATTATTAATTAATTGTTACTTTTTTGCAGCGCCTAGACAGACTCGTGTTTTAATTTTGTCGACTCTCGGGGAAACCGGTAGGAAACACGAACCCTTTCTTATGAGACGAATAGACACGAGTCTGTCTAGTCGCTGCGAAAAAGTAACAATTTCACCTGCCTTGGTCATCTTTACTTGTGACTCGTTCCAGAGATATACTGAATAATTCTGCAGGTTCCCGTTTTACCCCTTTATTATTTATTTTTTAAATTCTTCTTTGTGATAGTACTGCTGTTCCCGAACCTTACATTAGGCATAATCATTTCTGTTTTATTTCTAATGCGAAACAATCGAAGGCTTGTTTAAAATCTATAAATATTATATTTATTTCGATATTGTTTTCAGGACTTCTCTAATAATCTGGTTTAAGGGGAATATTGCATCTACTGCAAGGTGTCCTTGTGTAGAATCTTGCCGACATTCTCTTATTCCCTTATCAACAAAAACGTAAATAAATGGAAGAAAAAATGGGAAAAAAAATAATTGTTTTAAAATGTTTACGAAGATGCATATCTTTTAACTGTATCTAGCAAAATGTGTGCATTAAAAAAATTAAAATAAAATTTCGCGATTTTTTACATTTTGCCGTTCGTTCATTTGCAACAATCAGGATTAACAATAATGTAGGGCGTATAATAATTTTTCACTTTAACACAATTCTGGGTAATAAAATAAATGAACTGCTGTTTCGTTGTTTACCTCAATAGCTTTGGATTTTGTTCCCAATTTTGCAGAAACAAGTTACAAGTTTCTGTTAAATAAATTTTACATGTTGTAGGCCATAACCTTTTGTGCTTGCTCCAATTTCATACGGAATGTTTCTAAAATCTGCTTGTAACGCGGTTTATTATACCATTATACATCTAGTCAACTACGTTCCGTTTATTATTACACATTTTGTGTCCTCTTACGTTTGAGGAATTTAACTACAGTTACTTGAAACACTCTGCTATCCATAGCTACTTCTCGAACTGTAAATATTTGTTACATTGTGATGGCGAACTAGTTCTTTCTCTTACACAAATATAATTACGTCCTAGTGAACCTTTATCGCAGGCTAAGTACGAGCTAATGCGCCTCCAGCGATCGATTCCACCCAACATTTTCTTTCTCTGCCTATTCGGCTCTGTGCGCGGTGTATTTTTATAACGGCATTGTTTAAAATTAAGCTCTCGCACATGAGCTGCGCTGCCTTCTGTTTGTTTTAATATACGGATGTTTTCTTAACTTTAAATATTGTTTACGATTACCGCCTACTGCTCTTAACGTACATACATAGGTATATGCGTACTTTATATAAAATTAGAATTATATGCGTGCAGGAGCTCGTTACCAACGAAGATTCAACGTCCACGTAAATATAATCCTAAGCTAAACTAAACTCACGCGCAGCACTATTGGTGCAGGTATTACACTTTACAGATAGGTATTACGTACCTTCAAGGTATGTTGATAAGTCGGGCTAACGGTAATAAAAATAGAAGCGATAAAATGATAAAGTTGGAGTTGCTACCGGTTCCTTATTAATCCTTATTAGTTCGTACACCTTGGGAACAACTCGCACAACCCTGAGCTTTCTATAATCATATTAAATAGAAAGTGAAAAAAAATGTTATTTAAAATTATTATAATTAATTTAAATATTTTTAAAGGATTTCTGAAAATGCTAATATCTAAATACATGTAATGCTTGAACTCCTAAAAAGCTTCAGGATAATTTATTATCTTTTGAATCAACAGCGGAAGTTTTGCACAAAAAGCTTAGCTTCACATCACGTAACCTATTTTTCAAATTTTATTGTATTGACATTCAAAAGTTCGCCACCAAAAATACATTTTGAAGTTGGTAAATTTCGTATCGGATCGCAAAAGTCAGCATGTTGTAAGCCTTGCCGAAGTTGTGTGTGGAATTTGAGTACTAACATCTAAACAATCGTATATTTTACAATAAACGTACAAGAAAAGTCAACGCACTGAAATTTTGCAGAATCCACAATGTGAGCCATTCCAAAGCTACTTTGACCTCCAAAATTGTCCTAAGTCCTCATTCTTTCGAGTCACTCAAACTCTTTTGCTCCATATAAATAGCCGCAGGTAAATGTAAACTATACCAGTTAGAAAAAGAATACGTTCAACAGAACTTCACTCGACGATTACTGTTATTCAAATGTAACATAACTCAGTGCCACTTTTGATATTAAAACATGAGTACGAAATTTCTGCGAAATTAATAGTCATCACGTAACAGCGTTGCGAGTTTCCGAATGAAAATTCGCAGAACCTTGTATTACGTCAGGAATCGCATACCGAGATTTATCAATGTCATTGTGAACAGCCTTGTATGAGTCTTTTTACATGTGTATATAAAAGCTTAGCTGCAAAATCGCCTTTCTCTCGCGTAACGGTTTTTAAATTCTGAGCACATCTTCGCACACTTGCAGAGTGTCAGCTTCGCGTAATTTATTACATTGTGGCTAATAGAAAATGGAAGCGCCAATTAAAAAACAAAATACGACGATTCGCTAACGGGTACTTACGAATATCTTCGAAATCCCAACGTGAAAGTTCTAATTTGCCTATAATAGGTATGCAGTACCGTGCCGTACCATTAGGTAGATTGTGCGCTGCGCCCCTTTTTCGTAAAAAACCTGCATCGGAGGTTTTAAAAATTATACCACTATGTATTATCATATGGAAATTATACAGCGTGTCCCCGGAATTGACAAGATGAAAAAATGCCTTTATTATTAATCTTACGACGAAGTTATTCATTATAAAAAATGCACTACATTTTATACTTTAGATCGTCAATAACAACGAACTCACGTGGAATCGTTACTGGTACGTTTATTTCATGCACCACGTCAACAAGCAACGAAAAAAAATCTGATTTTTTCAGATATTCAAACAAATTCTAAAGATAAAATCGCACCATTCATTATTTTAGAGAGTAAGTTATCTTCTTGTATTAATTCTACAAGAAAGTGTAATTGGCGTAAGTCATTAAAGAAATTAACGAGAAAACAAGCAACGTTTCTAGAAATTACGTACTTCATTAGAAAAGCATTAATTAGGATTTCGTTATTATTTCAATAATTTGAGAAATCCTAAGAATCGCCGATGTTGAAGATAAGAGAAAAGAAGAGAGCAAAGGCATGCGTCGGATTGCAATCGATCTGTTCGCGAACATCTATGAATTTCATCCGGTTATTGCGAAAATCCATGCCGGCTCATGTGACTCGCCTTGACATTGGCCGATGAGGTTGGCGTTTGCGGCGTTCGTGCTTCTTCCAGTATTTGCTCGCTTCTATGGCTGCTTGCGTTAATTATTAAGCGTAACGTATGCGAAATTTTACGTTTTTATTACGATAATAAACCGTGCATGGTGGAATAATACGTAATGTACTTTAATGACCTAGCGGGTAAATATATTTTGATATGAACCATAATCAAGTGTATAAGATGATGGCATTATTTTTCCGAGTCAACGACAATTTAATTTTATGTTATCCTTTATCCTTGCCCCATAGATAGTCGACCAGAGATTTAGACGTTGTCATTTATTTTTTGACTTCAAACAAGTCAAATTAAAACATAATTCAAATAACACGTAATAAAAACATATTACAAAACGAAATAATCCACTAACTAAAGAATTCGCGTAGAGAGTAAAATGGTTTCAGTAAATAACGTTTACAAAACTCCTAAAATACCTGGTTGCGTTGCTTTTTTTTTATCTCTACAGAAAGTCGATAAAAATCCTAATTCTAGAATCGTTTATTCTTCCATATGTTAAAGCCATGGTACACTGAGGTGTGCATAGGTTGTGTCTGTCTTCAGTGCTGTGCTGATGATAGTTAATATTTGTGGGGTTTGCTTCTTGTGTGTAAAAAGTGTGATATCCAGCCTTCAAACTGTGGTAATGGTAGCACGTTAAAATTTCTAAATAAATCAAGAGTCAAGTGAGCCCCGCTGACACCGAATCACTGCTTCTTGTGCAGGAAAAGTTTGTTGCATATTAGAAGAGGAGCCCCATAACAGTATACCATACCATACTGCAATCTTGACCAGAACTCTAGGCAACATAAAGTTGATGTTTGTAATGTAGGACATCTAAAAGGTCGGTTAGATTTTCTCTCTTTTCAAGACAAAATTCTAGGAATTTGCCAAAATTGCAGTTCCCAATTAATCTCAGTAGGTCTTCTCTGTCGGGCATGGAACAACATGTATTTAATTTTCTCTAGACTTAGCAATAATTTATTGCACGAAAACTATCCCCCATAAAATTTTTAGCGGTTAGTTCTGCTGCATCTCAGTGAATATTCGTTAAGATTGAAATATCACCAAGGTAGATTGCTAAGTAAACGCCTGCTAGAAATAAAACGATATACAGTCGGATCTGTAGCACTGAGCCTTGCAGTATCCTGCACTGAAGAGTTCAGATAACCTTCCACCTACACAGTAGATTGGTTCCTCGAAGATACCAATGTAAATTGAAATCGTGCAATTCGCCTTGAAAAGAAATGTATATGGAATAAATTTTACTAAACCTCCGTTTGAGAGGCGCCTGTTCTTTCAACACTTATTTGGTGGTCATAATGCAAAGAAAAAAAAAAAATATAGTTTTTCCACTTGTCTGGCTCGACACTCTTAAAATCAAATTCAAAGCCGTGTAAATATAACTTCTTCCCCTCTTCTTCATCCGTGTTACCTGTACATTACGAATTGAGTTCTACCCTCAAAATGAAGGATCAATCAATTAGCAATTTTGTCTCGCACCCCATCAGAACTTAGCTTATCCCTATTGAACGCGATCAAGGCCTTCTGCAAGCCTTTCAATAGTGTTCAAGATTCGAAGATTAAATTCAATAAGAGGCACTAAAGACGATCTACGGTTCCCAAAACCACATTGAGCTTTCGTATTAATTTCCATTTATCCATGTTATGATCGCAACCTGTCTAGTAAGCAGTATTCGAGAGTTTTAGAAATTGTGTTAGGGCTACTGATCAACGGTTGTAGATAATAGTGCGTTCACCATTTTTAACTTTAATAATAGTGCACTACATTAAACAGAAAAATTTCGAAAATTTAACAATATTTTGTGATTTTGGTTAATCGTATTTTCCTTTCTCCTATTTTATAAATTAGCTTACTTACCCACTCTCTACACCTGGATATCTCTCTCTATATTTTCCATAACAAAATTAATACGAGATTTAGATACGTTGATAGTACATTCCTATTCCGTCTAACTTTATATTCCTCACCTACGGCGTACCGCAGACAATACCGACCAACGAGCTTTTATTCGAGACGCGTTTGTGATGGAGGAGATCTCTGTATATCAATTTGAAGCGCCCTTTTCAAATTTAAATTCAATAGCTTAGTCTAAATATGTAGCATATGATTCATATATAACGCCTTCTATATGATATGACATGACAATAGAATGCCTGTAGATAGAAGGTGTCCTTGAATTAGTTATTTCCTGCGTACTTAAAAATAAGCCGCTATGGCCTTTCAGTACTTTGTGTACACTATACGCTCGAGCCCAACTGGAATAATATCTTTCAACGTGAAAATCTAATACGTAGATGCAGATAGTGTAATTTTTTTTTTTCATATGGTACGTTTTAACATTTAGAATAAATGTTTTCGTAACTTACCACCAAAAATCACTACCTAATTCGTAGCATCATTCAATAAACCAATGATTGCCATTGCAACAACGATTACGTAACGAACAAAGGTATTTAACGTAAAATTTCAACAGAAAGTCCAAGGTTTACAACTAGGTACATTACCTTCTGTAGGTGAAACAAGTTCACTTGTAGTGTTACGCCACAACTGCCTATCTATGCATGAAATGCAGATATGCTTCTACTGCAGCATTGTTATTAGCGAACTGATTTCTGTTTAACGTAACCTTAAACGCAAACTCGTATGTACATAAATATACGGAGTTTCGTAAGTATACCTTGCCAGAGACATCTCATTCGACGAAGATTTGCCAATATCTGAAGGACGCACAGCACGTAATTGGTTTTACGTGCTCATGTTACAATGTTAAAATTGTGCTTTACACTCTGTGTAGAGATTTATATTCAATCAGTACGAAAAAATTATCACTGGGAATTAGCTATAAAGGCACCTAGTTCAAGTTTTGTACCTGCGTAAAAGATGTGTAGTACTAGCCATGGATCCTAAAAGGAAATAGGTGAAAATCACCCTGAATAGGAGGCGTAATTTTAGCCCTGTGGATGAATTTTACCCTTGTGGATTAAAGTTACTCGAAAATAAGCAGAAAGCTTTTTCTTCCACTATTCAATTAAATAAGAACGCCGAAAAAACTTGGGTATCCTCAGCGACACAAATCAATTGTGAAGTACGGTCGAAATATTGTGGTTTGCATTTTAATTTGGAGCTCCAAACAATGTACACTGCCGTTCAGAGAAGTTCGGTCGGTTAGTAAAAAACATGAAAAGGTTACAGAAACAAACGAAACTAAAAACAAAATGCAATTTTATTGTATGTACAGGTAAAAAAGACAAAAATAAATAAATAAAAAGTTATTCTGGCCAAATATAACATACTGAACATTATTTTTTTTTTTCATCGAAAAAACCTCCTTTGCTGTTAATCACCGCTCGAAGTATTCTAGGCATTCTTTCGATAAGTTTTGTTAAAACGGATTGTGGAATATTAATTCGTTCATGTTGCAGAATATTCCGTAAATGTTCTTGTGAAGTTGGGCATATTTTTCGGATCCTCCTGTCCAGTTCATCCCACAACAACTCTTTTGGGTTCAAATCTGGGCTTTGTGGGGGCCATGTCGTTACTTTCAGGGTGTGCTGTTCTTCTTGCTCCTTTAGATAGTTCTTACACACTAACGCAGTGTGTTTTGGGTCTTTTCATGCATGAATGTAAAGTTACGGCCTATTATACGCAAGCCTCATGGCACTGCGTGATTCTGGAGTATTGCAAAATAATTTTCCTTCTTCATGACACCCTGCACTCTGCATAAATCTCCCGTCTCAGCAAAGGAGAAATATTCCCGCACTAACACAGAACTACGCCCTTGCTTCACTGTAGACACAATGCAGTTCGGGTTCACTTTTCGGTTTTAGATCTTCGGACCTAAACTCGTCGATTTTGCCCAAAAACCTCAAACTTTAACTCGTCACTCCAAAGCACGTGTTTCCGATCATCTAACGACCAATCTAGATGAGAACGGGCCTACTGTAGCCGTTTTGCTCTGTTGCCCCGACGTAATAAGGGGTTTCGAATGGCAATGCGTCCATGGAGGTCCGCTTGTTGAAGTCGACGTTCTACCGTACTCGCCGAAACTTGTTCTTCACGGCCGCGATTGACTTCGGCTGCTATTTGTGGCGCTGTTAATTTTCTATTGCGTTTGCTTAATAATACAATTCTCAAATCTTCAGATTTTGTTGTTTTCCTAGATGCTCCGGGACGAACACGATTTTCTATAGTTCCAGTTGTCCGATATCGCTTTATGATGTCATTTACTGTTGAACTTCTCATATTTATTTTTTCAGAAATTTGCAGTCCCGAATATCCTTTTTCAAACAGCGTAATACTGCGTGAACGTTTTTCTACACTGGTAGGCCTGCCACGTGCCATTTTGAAGTAAATTTTCTTAAAATTTCGCGCAAAAACGACAAATGCACACCAACACACGTTCAACAGTAAAACGAAGCAAATTTATATCTTTACGCCTGTGATAAGTAAACAAGAATGATACTGCGGTATATTTCCTAAATGTATTGTTCGTTAATAATCCCCAAACGACCCGTTTCGAAAGATCGGTACTTCCGAGAAATTCTCGGAATGATAATAAAAGGGACTTTATTGTGATTGTCGCAATATTTCTACTTTACATAATAATTTATGGCTTTAATCCCTTAGAAAAGAGCGTATGCTTAATATTTTTCTAATTTTATGTATTAATAATTGTATACAGTGTGATATAATAGATCTTTATTGTATGACCGAACTTCACTGAACGGCAGTGTATGTGAGTAGAAACACTTGCACAAACACTAAATGCTTTTAATACATTATATTGAGGAGAATTAACGGTCCACTGTTGAAGGTACAACGAAATTAACCAACGAGAATATATAATTGTCCAAAATATCTTTCAGCGAGACATATTCAAAGATATTTTCATTAACATAAATAACAAGTTTAGTATTATAATTTTATACGGCATATTATCATAATGGTAATAATAGTGTTCGGTGCTTCCTTTATAACATAATAATTCTATCTACTTTAATGATTTATTGGCACTTATGTATATCAACTTTCCATGTTTCTTGACATAAAATCGTTTTTAAAGGCTATTTTTATTTGAACATCAACGATCACAATCTTTTTTATTGCAGATTAACTTTAGAAGTGTTTTAAACACATACTCTAGAGGGCTAAAAGTTTACTTGACAACTAAAGTAGCTAAATGCATTTATAAATACGTGGCATCTTAGAATCACGCCAAGGGGGCGCCTTTGTATAAGGCTGGTAAGATCCCTCCGAAGTAACAAGTAAGGCAAAGTAACATTGTTGCCTCAATCCCCGTTTCTCTTGAAACATTGCTTGTTGTTTATATTATATTATTATTTTACGATGTGTTAAAAGCCATAACTGTCCAGTTATACGCAATTTTATCATTGTTCTTAATAGCCCATTAATTTTTTTATTGCATTTTCTTGTTAGATAAAATATGCCAAATATATGTTACACGTTCGCGTTTACTCTATAAAAAATGCAAGATTTTACCTACAATTGCTAAAGTGGAAAATATCACTGCACAAAAGAGGAAATGATGCCATAAAACGAAAAACCATTCATGTAATGATACCTTGTCACATTAAGACCTACTTATTTTCTCACACACGCGGCCACAATGAAAACATGAAAGAGGGCGATACCTCCTCACTGCTGTTTATTTAAATGAGCGAGATAGAAGGCAATTATGAATAATGAAAAAACCGCAACTCCACACACGCGTGGTACTCTTTTGAAGAAGAAAAAAAAACTTAACAGTGTGTTTAGCAAGTTTATCCCATTGTATGCTAAACGAATTTCAATATTTATGCTCTTTAAATGACAGTGGTTTGTATCAACCCATTATATATTGTTTCAAAAATGATGACTTGATACTATATGCGAGTACACAATAATAATTGCTTGTTATTTCGTCGTCTTTGATTTTCGCCCATAGCGCGCGCATTTTCAGATATTGGAATTGCAAGATATAAGCTTTGTAGAATGTATTTGTATACACCCAGAGTGCCTACACGTTTTTTTTTTTTTAACAATTGCCTTGGTCTATTTGGCAGTATAAATTTGAAGTGGATTACAACGTATTCTTTCGCCGACAATTAACAGCGCATTGCTAATATACAAATCAACAAGAAAAGTGAAATTTTCTAGTTCTAAATAGTTTCTAAATGATAATACACACAAACGTAATTTTTAAGCGTTCAGGTTACAATGCAAGGTTTCAATCGGATTTAAAAAATAAAAACAAGGCTCAACAAATCTTCCACCACACTGACTAGTTTTGTCCAAGTTTTGTTCTTGTTTTTAGTGGTGAGTTGGTGAAGTTGAAATAGTGGTCACACCCAAATTTCTTCATTTCGCGTTCACAATTCTGAATTTTCTTTCAATCTCGTAGCACTTGGTGCCTAAAAGGGCTACAATTTCTTTGGAGGCATCCATTTTTTTCTTCGATTTTTATAGTCGAGATTTTTGGGATCTTACAAATACTTGTACTCTCTGAAGGCATCTATTAAAATCCTGCTCTCTTCAAAAATTCACTGATTTTTTTTCCTTTCGGTATAATCTGATTTCCATGATTTTCGAATTGCAATTTTGTATTTTTTTCATAAGCTAACAGTGCAGGCGTGTTAAATAATTAAATTATTTATTTCACTTACCAGCCACAAAATAATTTTACGAAAAAGAAAGATAAAACCAGGACCAGGACACCAAGGACAAAACTGAAATAGTTGCAAAACATTCACATGTTGTGTTTTTGTTTCGTCCGTTTTTTTTTTTTTGTTAAAAAAAATTAATTACTTTAACACGCTCACCAGAAACAAAAGACATTCTCCGGTGTTAAATTTTTGTTGGCTGGCAGTTGGTACAACGCCGTATAGTCACGGTAGGGAGCCAACATTGCGCCAACCACCCGTGCTACTAGTGTTGTTGTGTTAGATATTGTAAATTTTGTGTGTTAATGCTTTACTATTAAATATTCAATGCCGTACATCTCAAAAACTGTTGAGGATAATAGTTATTAATCAAATTATAACACCAGTCAACATGGACAAGGAAAGTCTTCTTAAAAACTTAAAGGTAGAATTTGGAGAAATCTAATTTGACTTACCAAATCAACTGTAATGATTATTCTAGTTGTAGTTTTATACGTGGGGAATATTATTTGTTCGTATCATGTACGAAGTGTGGCATTTTAAATCAATCGCAAAGATATGAAAACCACGAGGAAAAATCTTCATTATATTCGAAAGCATTCCTTACATACGCTTAGCACTAATCCTCATAGCGTAGAGGTTTGAGTCAAACTCATTAAAACCAGCTATTTCATTTAAAAAACTGATTGCTGCGCTGACAAATAACGTCATAATATTGAGGTGTTTATTTTATCATGAATCGATAGCTACAAGCATCTTTCCCAACAGATCCACACAAATATGTTTATTTACACATGCACAAATAGATCGCCCGACACATTATCACGAAAATCTCCATGCCCACATATTTTTACGCTTAACTGGTTTATTACTTAAAATTTTTAGACATATTAGTCACTGAAGAATCTCGCGTTATGTACACATTTGATAATAACGTCTCCTATGCACACATGTGAAGATATCACTTTCTACATGTGCTGGCAGCAGCTGCATGGGATAACCGCTCTCTCACGGGCCTCGCGGATACTCCTTTGCTCAAGATGATGATTTTTTTTTATTTCCGACATTATCTGAAAATGCGGATTACTTAACACTATCTCCGGAAGAGGATGCTATTTCCTTATTTGTTAACAAATTGTACGCCTCTAAGTGTAGAGCAATTAACATAATATACGGAGGTTATTTCTACTTTAACTTCTTTTTAGTAGATGCTTGCGATTATTGCAACAAACCTCGTGGAATAATAGGCTTTTCTACGTTTCAAAACGTTCTTTTTTAAAAAGAAAGAATTTATTAGTATCGAACCTGTTGAATTAAGCGATACCTGTACATATTGTGAAGAGTTAATTATGCATTCACGCTCTTTTACGGAAATGACGCTTTGAAACGTTACGTTTAACCCACTTCCGATTTATATAGGAAGATCATTTTACTTCGCGGAAATGTTTACAGTAGCTTGTATGTAAAGTTCATGATTAAATTAACCGTGTCGATGAACGCATAAGTTGTAAATATTCTTCTCTATAAAGCTACTTTAATTGCGAGGCGGATGTTTGTTGACTTCGTTCCTCCAATTTTTCCTAGATTGGAGTTTTCATCCCCGTCTTACACATTAAGTAGGATAGGTAAATGAGAAGTAAACAACTTTCTTTCGACAGCGACATCTTAACAAAATTTCCTCGATAAAAGTTTAGTCTTTTGTTTCTTGTGAGCGTGTTAAAGTAATTAATTTTTTTGACAATAAAAAAAAAACGGACGAAACAAAAACACAAGATGTGAATGTTTTGCAACGATTTTAGTTTTGTTCTTGGTGTCCTGGTCGATGGCGATAATATCAACAAATTTAAGCAAGTTCCGAAACTTGGTCCGTTAAGCGCAAACAGTTTGTTGCAATTGTGTTTTATCTTGTGGTTGGTAAGTGAAATAAATAATCTAATTGTAGTATATTATTTAACAAGCCTGTACTGTTAGTAAAAAAAACAGTGGATTTTTGAAGACAGCAGGATTTTAATAGATGCCTTTAGAGAGAACAAGTACTTGTAAGATCCCAAAGATCTCGACTACAAAAATCGAAGAAAATAATGGATGCCTCCAAAGAAATTGTAGCCCTTTTAGACACCAAGTGCTACGAGATTGAAAGAAAATTCAGAATTGTGAACGAGAAATGAAAAAATTTGGGTGTGGACCATTCCAACTTCACCAAGTCACCACTAAAAACAAAAACAAAACTTGGACAAAACTAATCAGTGTGGTGGAAACAGTTTTAGATTTGTTGAGCCTTGTTTTTATTTTTTAAATTCTTGCATTGTAACAATCTTAACAAAATTTCCTCGAGAAAAGTTTAAATTAAAATTTTAATATTAACCTAACGTAGCCTGCGATAGCTTAATATTAAACGTTAGTAGTTTCATCTCTTTTGAATAAATTGTTTGTCACGTACGTAACTAAATACATGTTTTAAATTAATTTTCAAAAATATTATAATCGGAAATTTTTAACGTAATATTAATAATTATTTGTCTTTCGAAAGACGTTCTTCTGTATTATACACGTACATTTCATATCTTTGGGATGGATCGTAAAACGTTTTACTCGTGTCATTAAAAATGGTCTTTCTGGAGGGAAGTAATGCGCGTATACAACATTAAAAAGTTCTTAAACCAATAAGCTATCTTTATAGTACAAACGGATTTTTATAACTTCAATCCTTCTGAATAACCCCGAGTAACCTTTCAGAAACGAAATTTCGTCTTCGCCAGAAACCACCACAATATATCATGCAATGACATCAACATCGGTAGTAGTTAGACTTGTACTTTTCTTGCCGTTGTCATTCATCTCGTGTAGGCAAAAACCATGATATTTGATGGACCCATACTGATATCCACGCAAAATTCCTGCTGTTTAAATATCTGTAATGCCTTTTTTCTCGTGCGGTTTTTTTTTTGCTCCGTCTACTCTTGTCTCCCGTATCGCCCTTCGCCTGTTTCGCCTCCCTCCCCTTTGACCATCTTTGGACCACGAAGTACAAGCGCTATAATGAAAAGGAACATCAGGTTATATGATCGGTCCTTTTTTTCATTCGCTGGCTCTTGTTTGGCGTTTTCGGGTGATAAAAATCGCTGTATCGTATTTCTTGTCGTGCACAACGCGTGCATGAACGATACGAAATGTAAGTACAAACGGAGCTGTAAAAATATCAGATGGCTTAAAACGTATTCGTCGTTGAAACAAACCCCATGGAAATGTTCTTTTTTTTTTAATTCAATTCAGGATTGACGGACAAGGATATATATTAGAACATGGTTCACATTAATTAAAACGTTGTTAACATTCGAAATGGCGATATCAATAAATCTACAGAATTGCACCATAACTTTTAAAAAAGTCGCCGCTTTTGACTTTTGATTAATTAAATTAATTAAATTAATAAATGACACACATTATTTATTGTTATTAAATATCGATAAACTTATATTGCATTGTAATAATTTAGTTTCAACGTTGTTAAATATAACGTCCATCGGGAAATACAATGATGATTTGGAAAGAAACACACATAATGCACATTTATAACGAGAAATGTACATTATACGTTTGTATCCTCCTAAATACGGAAGTATAGGTAAAGGTGACGAACAACTTCCAAGAATATCATAGACACCGGTAGCGCCTTATTAACGCTAAAGCTTCCCTTTAGATCGGCGCAACCAACTTTTTGCGTTCTACTAGAGTAGGAACGTAGTAGCTGTGCAGAAGGCTCTCGAGAGGACGCGGCGCAAAAAGAGCAGAATCATGAGTCCTTTCATGAAACAAGATTAGCCTTGAGACGACAACTAAGTACTTGAGCAGCTGAAGAACAAGCTAGAAGGAAAAAATGACGATATGCGCAGCTTGTTAATTACATCTTGATGTGGATATTTTAATCATTAATTAGCTGTCCGCAGGATAGTTACTGCAGTTCATTCACTATTTTCTCCTCCTATGCGAAGTAAAAAAAGAACGTAGGAAAGTAATTAAATTCATACGCACATATGAAAAATTGCGTAATTTATGGCCTCCTTTCGGAATGGCAGTAAAATATTCTAGCGTATATACGATTAACGAATGTAAAAGATTAAATTTAGCAACTACTGCGATATTTTTATTTCCATTGATTTTAAATGCTGCGGGTTTTTATGGCGATTTCTTTCCTGAGAGCCGAAATGTTGATTCTATAGGGAGATTCACCTGCCAAAGGACTAGCAGACGAGGGCAACAGGTGCATAATAAATACATCCCATCAGTCGGTTAATGATGGGTATGTTTAGCGTCTAAAATTCGTTTTTGTTTTACACCCTCGTGAATTGCTAATTAATATCCAAGGAGATCGAGTCAACCAAAGGATTAATTTGCGCAATGTTTTGATGAAGAAGATCTAAAAAAAAATTAAAACGCACAGGTTAATTTAATTTGAATCTACCAAAAAAAAGACCCTATACATCGAACTTTCAGCTTTCGTCTCCTGAGATATTTTTCCAAATGAACCGTGATAAAGTTTTACAAACGTATCAATAACAAATAACATGCCTTTGTTTCGTACTATATGATTAATTCCGCATATCGGTGCGAAAAATGGAGCTTAACCGTCGCTACAAAACAATAATAACATCAATAAACAATACTGGTTGTGCAGCTTGTCCCTGAAAATTCGACCTTTCAATGCGTTAAAAGCTAGCGTTACAGTTGACGTGGAAGGTGCAATATACTTATAATATACCTATAGATGTAATTAATAACGATATCTCGCATCGAACAATGAGATAATTTCGATATGGTATGGTTAGCGTGGAGCTAAAGAAAACTAAATTACTGTTCTGCGAAATCGAATAAACATCATCGTAAAAGCGAAACGTGAATCTTTTAACACCTGCTTGCGTATACATGCAGTATAGCGTAGTTACACTCTACAAGTTCCAACTTCACGCACCTATATTTATATACATTTATGCGTCTACATCTACATATGTACGTGGAGAATCATATATTATAAAAAGATCTTTGATAAATATGCGGCTATTGCGGCGAGAAGCCATTATTAAAAATATATATTTTTAAGTCGTACCACGCTACTCGCACGCACGCATGTGGTATAGTGAACATACCTATTGAGTTAGTTCAGTTCTGCGCTAGTTGGAATTAATTCCAGCGCCAAATACGGAAAGCGAATTGATTTTTCACGAGATTTCTCTCTAATAATTAAATTTTATGAGCTCCGTTTTCTTGTAGTTCTTATAAAGTGCCTTTACCCAACAAAGACAAAGTAAAGACTTTGTACCTGCGCGCAGACAGCAGAAGTAGATTCTTCCTGAAGTTAAATTATTGTCAGCCCGGAATTTTAGAAATAAGTTGATTAACTTCATTTGAGCTCTCCAACGCGCTGTAGATTATAATTAATCTGTAGAAAGTTGGTCAAAAAGTATTTGTGTGCTTATGAAGCTACTATAGGTAATTGCAACAATAGCAACAATTTGCTATTGGACATCTTATACAATAACAGAATTCCTTTTTCTAATGTACACTGCCGTTCAGAGAAGTTCGGTCGGTTATTAAAAAACATGAAAAGGTTACAGAAACAAACGAAACTAAAAACAAACAAATTTTATTGTATGTACAGGTAAAAAAGACAAAAATAAATAAATAAA
>LR737383.1:133842-181147 GCA_902655005.2 Marronus borbonicus | reverse complement strand
ATAGATTTTTATTGTATGACCGAACTTCACTGAACGGCAGTGTACGTAAGCAAAGTCAAGAATTTTCTTCCATTGCAATTTATTTTAGTTTAGTTAAAAATCGGTCAAATGAAAAATCTCCTTTAATAACCTAAATTATCTTCATATATCGTTACAACATTCATTTTTGCAATAATTTATCTTTTACTTAAATTCACGTATTCCACAAAATTTGTTTTGCGATATTTATTATCTTCCTACGGTCGTATTACACTGTGCTATAATTGAACCAATAACGCAATTGTGTATCTAAAGTTGACGGAAATATACCGCTATGTAAGTAGGTTATTCATACACGAAGTATGTGTATATTACTAACGCTTTACTAAAATATACATACATACTTGTACACACATATGTGTACTGGGACTAGGAGACCAAGTACGTGTAATGATAGGTCATAGTAACATTAATTAATTATAGACTGACATATTAATAAACGGTAATTTTGTAAAAATAATTTCCGGACCGTAAATTAATAAACAAGCATAGCAGCAATTTATTAATGCAAATATTCCGATCAAAACAAATATTATTCCATATTGAAGGCTTATTTTGGTTGGATGTGCTCTAAATCTACTTTGCCAGATTCAAGGTTATAAATAATGAATCAGAGCATTCGGCCTACTTCGATGACCATTATGGAGTTGGAGAAAAAAATGTTGAAATTTGGCATAATTACATAACTTTTCGTTGTAAACATCAGCAAGTACTGTACCTCAAACGAAATTGACAAATAGTAGATTTTATCATTTAGAAAATTTGCGTAACGCAAATTTTTTATTCTGAACAGCTTTTCTTAATCACTGGCTGCCATGGCTGGCTGGCGTGAACGGAAAAGAAAATAGTTTTTATTTAACTGTAAAGCTTCACCTGAATTTAACAAGCCTAAAGCAATTAAAAATAAGTCTCAGACCAAGCAGGGCTTCTTTTTCAAATATTATTAATTCCATCCCGGAACATACTGTATATTGCAAAATTTGATACCTTAACCAACGATTTAGCGAGAATGTTGTACGCAATGAATCGACAAGAAAACAAATCATTCGAGATAAGGGTGTGATGATATGCGGATGTATGTCTGAAAAGGGTGTAGGCAGAATTAAATTAACCGTTGGGACGGTTAATGCTAATAAATTGAAACGGACAGCCTTCTTCCTAGCGGAGAACACAGCTGTATCCAGATGGGAATTTCATATTTCAACAAAATGGCGCATCCTGACATACAGCCAAATTAACCGAACGATGGTTTGCAGAAGATCACAACGTAACAGTTCTGTCCTGAATGAATGCTTTGCACACAAAACTAGCGGAAGTGTGGGGAACATCTACGGTAGATTATATTTAATATAATAATAAATATACTTTTTGTTGTAAAGCAATAATTATTTTTATTCGAAATTAATAAGTTTATCCATACAAAAATTAACAATAGCTCGATTTAATGACTCATGATTAGATAAAAAAAAATGCTATGTGTAGCAAATTCTGTCTGAATCTGTGATAAGTAACATATTTGTCTTCATGACCTTTAAACAATTGAAAAAAAACAGCCACATGTTTTCAGTTTTCTCAATTTACCGGATTTGTTTTTAATTTATAATTTATGTTCACATTTATCAACCTTCTTGTGAGATGCGTTTAGACATTCGAGTTGGCCTCAGAGTCGTACTACTATCTTCATGCCTCAACAACGTAACGTTATTCATGTCAGTCCTTTTGCTTTTAACTTTGACGCGATTTCTAGTTCTAACACAATTTCATTAAGTAACTCCCAAATTCCAAAGAGCTAAAGGTGTTATATTTAATTTATTGTAACTGTATTTATACAATTCGTATTCGAAGCAATTTATTTCGAAAAATTTCTTGAATTACAATAGCTAATAGCAGTACCACGATGTATACCATACGTACGCAAACCGTAAGAAGAATAAAAGCTTCAAAAGCACGCAAGTCGCAACGAACTGGATGTATGAATACGAAACAATGGCAGAATCTCAAGCAACACTGTTGTCTACGTTGCACGGCTATTTATTTAAATCTATGCAAAGTGATAAATACCTATTCATTCGAGGGAATTTTCCTCTATTGTTTTCGTGGCTGCTGCGCGATCTGCACCGGCGATACATACATCTATGTATACACAATGCGAAAGTATTCCACTGCATCAGTCGTACAAGAACGACAATATCGACAAATGACTCTTCTAACGTGCATTTCATTTGTAAGTGAAACGCTCCTATGAATTGTACGTGTCCCTCTCGGATCGCGGCTATTTTTAAACGATCGCCGATTCCACGTCGGCCAAGTACTATTAAGAGAAGCCTATAAGTCATTAAACGGCATTAAGTGACACCGGCCATCGGCCATTATCGTCTAACTTTCTCCGCAGAATACGCAGTTAAAAGTGTATTACGCTTCAATTATAGCCGGAGAGAAATTAAAAAATGCTGTCCTAGGAAAGAAAGATATGTCGAGCTCTTCAGTAATAACTTTTTTACGGTATTATAAGTATTATTAAACGCCGTGATTGAGGACAAGCCTTTTACTGCTATAATTGTTGCTACACCTGGAGTGATTATCATGAATAATTTCTCTATTTGCATTGAAATACGGTAGTCCTTCGGTTTACGAAATTAATTAGGTGCAAAAAGCATTTCATAATCCGAAAAACCATCCCGCTAGGTATGTACTTGGGAGTTGAAATTTAGCTCAATTTTCCAACGAGTTAACTTTGAAATTTTATGATTATCTTGTGCGAAAAGAAATCGGATCGGTTCGTGCTGGTACATCCATATAGTGGCCGATCCGTTAATTAAGTTGCCTCAAATCGATCTCACCGAAACATAAAGAAAAGCTATCTTGCATCGAATTTTAACACGTTTAAAATCTAATTACTTCAAGAGTTAAACTCCCAGACCACGAGCATCCGAATGCGGAATTTGAGTGCGTCAAGTTGGCGAAAACTGGGCCAAACTGAACGTTGCCGTCCCATACACCTTCTTTTTTAAATCAATGTTAACGTATAATATTCGATATTTAAGCAATACTATAGAAAATTTGTAAATTTGCGCGAATTTAGTTTTTTGAGATAATAACCGATTCTCTTGCTTTATGTAAGAGCGAACATTCACCGATTAGTGCCATTATTCGCCACCCCATTAAGCGATACATACAGGGTCAAAATAAAAATTGGAAACGCCGTTATTATTGAAACAAAAAAAATTATTCGGATAATATTTTTAGTACTTCTAATAAACTATCTAAATCTGTACAAATCTGGTAAAAAAATTACATTTTCGCAAGTATTACTAATTTTATATCTGTTTATTTTGCTTGTAATTTTTATTTCCACCCTATATATTGAGGATTCTCAAGGATATATTATTTTGAAGTATTTATTTGACCTGTTATCTGCAACAACGATTTATAATTCACCTTGTCAATGGTATCGAACGCTTTTCACTTTTAGATCCCACGATTGTTATTCTGTGCAAGATCTATTTCGATAAATTTGTAGTTGCATCACGCGTTTATGTAAAATGTTTCTTATAAAGTTTACATATATGTACATTGCGATGCACCTAATATCAAAAGTAAAAATAAAACATAATGACGTATTAAAGTGCAAGGAAAAAAAACCCTGAGAGGTGTGAGCTCGGAATTCAAACAGTTTTATAAATTTTGGGACAAATATATCTCGGATTGGAGATTGTCAAGTGACCAACATTGCAGTATTATTTACCACTTATCTCTTCTTTTCATAGTTCCTTTAGACGAATTCACAGTTATCCGATGCAATTGTTTACCACATATAAAGAATTGGTGAAAAAAGGTGAAAAGTTGATTAATTTGAAATAAGAATAATGGAGGGAAATAGGAAATATGATATGTTGAAGTCAATCCTCAAGTCCCAAAACATTTCCAAAAGTATGAAAATAAGAGCGTGTAAAACTGTGATAAGACCAATAACGATTTATGTTAATGAAATATGGACACTAAATAAAATCCAAGCAGAACAACTAGTAAGATGAGAGAGAAAAATGCTAATATCCATAATTGATGGAAAAAATACAGAAGAAGAATGGGAGCAAAGAACAAATAAAGAATTAGGAGAGTTTCATAAGGAGCCAAAAATAACGTCAATAGTTACAGCACAGAAAACAAAATAGACGGAACAAGCAGAAAAATTGGAAGGAAAAAGAATTACAAAATGGTATTAAAGAGAAGACCGATTGGGAAGAAAAAGGGAGGCAGACCTAGATGAAGGTGATAACCTTTTAAGAAATCTGAAAACTCGGAGAATAAGGGAAGAATAATTGGTAGAGGAAGGCAAGAAGTCGAATTAAATGAAGGACAATAGTCCAATTTGCCCCAAATGGCCTGTGGCGCAAGTGACTGGTCGTAAATTTATCAAAAATATTAAAAAAAATTTGTAACAGTGCTCCTATAGTACGTTTACTTGTTTCAAGACTATTTACAAGTATGCAAATATTTTCATTTTCTTTTTTATAAACATAATTGCAAATTGTAACTGATAAATTCTTGCTTAAACAATGTTAAACATTTTCCAGTCAGATGCTTATGATTTTGAACAGTGATTTGCAAACCTTACTCATATCTCATTTTGACTACGCATTTGCGTCTAATATTCTTAAATTAATCGATTTCTTTGTTTTTAAGAACAACAAAACACCATCACAACGTCACTCATCCCATTTCTTTGTTTTGCAAAGATTTCAAAATTCTTCTGCTGAAAGCTGACATTGGTAAAGTAATTTCTCCCATTTGTTAGCAGCGAGATAGTTTAAGAAGATCTCTAAAAAAGATCATAATTGAAAGTGAAACGTATCTATATAAAGCAACAATTCTGACATTAATTCATGGCCAATCTGCAGTTATTATCGTTTCGAAATTAATTATTTTCTTCTATTCCTCGTAGTCGCAGTAAAAGCACAGATTAATTTATCGGCTATTTCCTGTAACAGAGACATTACTGGAATGAAAATCAAAATTCCGAGAAGCGGCAGCGAATTATGCCGTATATTTAGGTGGATTGCGCCACGTTCAAAATCCGGAATACTAGAAATAGCCGCTAATTTAACGACCTTATAAGCTCGTTATTTTTACGTTATCGCCGATCTTTCCAAAGGCAAAACGCGTAGTACCAACCTGCTAACGCCGGCTAACCGGCACGCATAGAGCACTTCGTAAGGAGAACTAAAAGTTGCTAAAAGTAACAGCATTAAAGCGAACGACAAGTAATAACTTATAACAGGCTGACATATAGGCCTTTTTCTACCTTTTTCGGTTTCGTAAATGTGCTTTAATATACGACGTCGTGTCTTATATAGATATACTTCTGGTTAATGATGTTCATATGTAAAGTAGATACCAGCTCGCTGCCTCACTCCACATTGCCATTATGACATGTTAAAAATGACCGGTTACCAGTTCTCTGGTAGGTACATACGGTTACCGCTTGAATCTTCTTTACACCGCGGAATGCGTACGCAGGATTCATAACTACAGCGAATGCTATTCAACCTTTGCACTTGACACGTACATACCTACCGCAACCTCTTTTTATTTTATTGCTGATGATAAATGTCCTTCTGATTCCTTTTTTGCACGTGTGACATATAATTTAAATGGTAAGCATCGGGCTATGTTCGTAACAGATGCGGAAGTGTATACGGCTCTATTTATTACAATTCTAAAGAGCGTCGGAAATTACTCTTCGTTTCCGTAGTTTTTCACGTCTGAATAAAAAGCGCAGCGTAACGAGTGAAGTTTCATTTCAATGGCTTGTACGCCAAATGCTCTATTTCGCTTAGTAGTCGGAAAGACTGCTTCTATTTGTAGCAGCATCTGCACACCAGCATTCGAATCCAGGCCAGAACTACACTGACGAGCAAAAATTTCAGCCACTTTAGTATTTTTTAAATTTCACTCCCAAGAATGTTAAATATTTGTCGAACTGTGTAAACAATTGAGAATCAACTTATCACTTGGATAAAGTGTTACTATCTGCGTATTTCATTTGTTCTTTTCAAATGCAGCATTTCAATCAATTAGAGTGATTTGTGTGCTTTTATTAATTTTTTTAAATTACTTGAATATCCTTAAAGCTGTATGTGAGTGAAACTCAAGGAGATCAAATTGTTGATTTAAATGTTGAATATGGAGAAAATCAGCGATACGTTGCAACGGGACTTGTGATTAACCGTTCCAAAGTTTTCATTCTGGCTGCTTGCTTAAATCTGCTTTCCCTAATTTGTTACATGTAACGTGTACACTGCACAAGCGTTCCCAGCTTAAAAAATTTGAGCAATTATTATTACTCTAGCTAATTAAGTTGTTGGTTGATCCTTATAGATCTCATAGATCGTGTTGTCAGAAATCCTCGCACAGTCGTCACAGGTCGCAGTCGTAGAGGTGTTTGCAAATATGTCGACGAATTATATGATCGGAGCATTATTATTATTAATTATTATTTATTTAGTAATTAATCATCCGTATTTATACTAAAATTAATCGATTGACTGCCACTTCCACAAATCTGCGCTGATGAGCTGTTATTCAGCGAAGCGCGCGTCTGTACATGGTGGTTGGGTAGTGATCTAATTTCATTATTAATTGCTAATGTTTTAATGTTAATATTATTATTAGATAATGTTTCTAAATTCTTCAAATCTCGTATATCAATACATATCTACCATACAAAATATCGCAAAATTATCCACCGTTCTGCGGCAAGAATCTGTTTTATAGTTTTAAGCTTTCAAGCTCTACATGCCGATAAACGCCCATTTTCTTAAATGCGCAGCTTCTCTTCGCTTAGTAATGAATATTTAATCTGCCCTGATTACACGCCTGCTTTGCATCTAAATATATCGCGTCTAAGATTTAAAAACATACTCCAGCATAGGCTTTGCAAATAAATGCATAATTAACATGGACAATATCGAAGCCGATATGTTTAAGGCCCTATTAACCGGTATATGGTACGTGCAGGTAAATTAAAAGGCTTCGTCGGAATTGGTAAAAACGGTTTGCATTTCTCGTTAGAAGACCGTACGTTGGTTTCGTCGGGAATTACATCAGAGACACGACACGTTCATTAAATAATCCTCCGACTTCCTGTGTACCACTAAAGGTCTCGACCAGATAAGAATTTAAGTTAGAGATATCCTGTACACCATGCAGCACTTTCAGCGCCGAACCAATTATGTGCTTTCGTAGAAAATCGGCGCCGCGATATCGTCGTAATTTTCAGCGATTTCCTAGGTACCTGTGCAGCCCTCACTTTTGATTTTTCCTAGAAGTGCTTTGTTTTACTATCGGTGGGAGTATACGTAAATAATAAAAGTGCTACTATTTTATTCTTGTACTCTGTTTGATTGACGTTATGGCCGGCTATTGAAGATTTATATCTTTTGTGAACTGACTTATCGTCGCCAGTGCGTTGGTTTTACCTTTAATGATAAGAGTAATAACAAATAACATGCGTGCTTTTAATATTTCCTATTTTACATCTTTAAACGAATACGTTGGCATGAATATTAATTATAAAATTCCGTACTTGCCATCCTATTTCATTCTTGTACGAAATCAATTAACCTATTTTTAGTGGAAGAGTTAATAATGTAAAAATAAAAAAATAATAAAAAAAAAAAAAATAAAAAAAAAGTTAAATAAAATTAAATCCAGGTACCTAATACATCTTCACAGTATCGATGGAACCATTTACAGCAAACGCAATGCAAGGAAAGAATATGTTACCCACGGACATGCTTCTACCCACCCGGCGTCATCAGCGTGGTTCCGAGAGTATTTTAACTGTACCTTGTACCTCTGTTGCCTCACGGATAATGCCACAACATTTCGAAATGATGAACTGAGAGAGAAACGACAGCAGGCAGCAGCGAAGAAGGTAGAGTTAAAATACTCTCGGAACCACGTTGATGACGCCGAATAGGCAGATATTTTACTGCTTGAACTTTTTCTTGCAACTTCTTTTTCCGTACTGTAGATGTAGTACTCCATGATTTTAATTCTTTTTTGTAATTTAGTTTATCGTCATTTCATTATACAGGATACACATATGTATAGGGCTAACTTGTATTGTGTTTTAGCAAGGAGAAATTCGCTTAGACTTCTACCATAAAAGATTGCTATTAGTGTTAATTGAATACGTTTATATGTTTTATATAGTAATAACATAAAAATGCGCGGATAACCTGCTTTTTCTCTACTACTTTTACTTTTTGCTTGGCAGAAAATAATGAAGAAAAGAGACGATTAGAAGTAAAAGTAGTAGAGAAAAGTAGGTTATCCGCGCATTTTTATGTTATTTATTACTTTATTAGTTATAAACTTTGAGTTTTGTCTATCAGAAGCTTTTTTATTGTCGCTTATCAATTGCCGTATAGTATTTCTCAATATTTTGGTCGGTTTCATTTTTGACTAGACATCGTAAAATATCGTCTATACTTATTATTACATAATTACTTTGTTGAAATCGTATGGCCTTTATTTGAATATTTATAAGAAATCTTGCAAAACTAGCCTATGATTCAACACTTAAAGTAGCTCGAAGTCGGATAACTACTAACTATCGCCAACTTAACTACAAAATCACTGAATATAATTACACAAGGAATTCCGGAAGGTGGAAATTTAAACCTTCTCCTCCAGGCATGAGTTTATTGTTTTTGTTGAATTCTGAGCAAAAATGAAATTTATAAAAAAAGATTTTAATAAGAAGGAGATTTTGTAGACGCTAGTTAATCGACAAATTCAACATGAATTAGCATCTACAAAGATGGTCCTTGTGGACGCCAGTTGCTGTTGAAATTTTCGATGTTTTGCTGCAAATTAAGAAAAAATCCTTGATCGAATAAAATATGAATCTTGTAACAAAACCAAATGAACAACGGTATTTTGGAAAAATCCCAAATTACGCAAATTATCTCGAAAACTCTTAAGATAGATGGATATAGGGAATATTGAAGAAATTTGTTAGAAATTGAAGAGAAACATTCTAAAACGTAATAATATACAGGATGTTCCGTTATATCGTTTGTAGCGGAAATTAAACACATTGTTGTGCATGATTTTATATTGTGCAGAACGTTTCTGGGGATATCTTTTTTTTTTAATTGCACGGGAAATTAATTATCTTCTGTCCATATATTGGGTACTAGGTGGGACACCCAACAGAATTTTTAAATATTTTAGTTTGTAAGAAACCGTGGTAAATGTATTCGTAGGAGTATCATATTTTGCTGAAGAGCAGGCTCATTTTTTATCAATTAAATACAACATTTTGTGGAGCACATATATGTTTGAACGGTAATAAAATTACAAAGTTCCTAACCTATTCCATAAATTTAATGAAAATGTAAAAGATCAATACACAATTTAATACCTTTTACATACTTTAACCGGCAACGAAATGATATTATGAAGGAAAATAATCGACTGCATCGGTGCAAATAAAACTAATCGAATTGGGTAGAAAATCGCTGCGCCGTGAATGTGGACGTTTACGAAAACCTTATTTAAATTTTTCAGTTACAAATGCACTTTATTGTTCGTTTGTACGGTGCATTTTCACAATAAACGCATTTCAATATCGCTGCCAGCTGTGACGCTTCCTTTCAAACAACCGTAACAACCGAAGCAAAAATAGACGGCTAAACGTAGTACGATAAAATAAATTCTGCGTAGATAGTCGCAGTTACGAACATCAAATACATTCATAGATCTTCACAATGGATGCCTATTAGTCCTGAAAAATATAATAAAACAGAAAATATGTACGCATAGGGGTTGTCACTATTGCCGCCGTGGTCGAACCGCGAACCGTTTAAAATCAAGCTCTCTTCACTTCGCGAAAGTTACGGTCGCTCCGTACGGTCCTATTTCACAATTAAGACGAGTTACACTCGCGCGCTACGAAGAATATCCGTTGTTACAAGAAATTTACACTCGTGTTATCCCTGCGGCCGTAGATGCCGCGCCATTCATATATCCTCATATTTGTAGGTGGCGTCTAATACAATCTCGTAAAATATACCGGTTTAAATGCGAAAACATTGAAAATTTATGCTTTCTGATTGTGGTTATTTGTAAAACTTATTAGGTTTGTTAGAGGCAATTGAACGACCGTCGTACCTTATTGAATAAATCCATAGATTTGTGTACGTGTATGTACAAGATACAAAAGCAGGGACGTACTTAGTTGTATTTTTTCTGGTAGCAGCGGAAGCCTGTTTTGATTTATCCAAGGATTTATAAGTATAAGTAATTTATAAGTATAAAAAGAGAACGAGAATTCTTTACAATGAAAGATTGAAACCGGGTTGTCCAACAAAAAAGCTACCGCAGGAAGCGACAAAGATCTTAATTTTCAAACGGCTAGAAGTGCTGTTATCAATACAAATTTTACCGCATGAAGGGTTACCGCAGCAATGCCCCGGAGGGCCGCGCCCAACGATTTGACTTCTTCGTGCACGCTCGAAGCTCTCCGTTACGTCACCCACCGCCGCAGTGTCCTATTGCTGCAAGCAAGTTTTTAAGTAACGAAGAAAAACAGCTACAATTGTTCTTTGTCTTAAATCGCATCAATTATTAGAATCGCGAAACAAATTTCAGATATACAGCAGTAAGATCAGGGTGCATGGATCGCGCGGAACCTGTTGCGATGAACATTATATTACCTCTGGAAGATTTGGAATTAATGTTTTGGCTCCGATTAATTAGCTCTTTTTATAGCTTTTACAGTAAATAATATACAGCGTCCAATAAAAATAGGTAAAATTTCAAAAAAGTCACTTGTGCAAGGAAACCAAACGAAGTTAGTCGAGATTTTTTTACAGCGCTAAAGTTACCAAAAATTGAAGACGAGACGCCAACGCTGCTGTTTCTCTATCTTTCTCCATTTAGCCTGTACCCTGCAATCTCGACGAAAATAGGTGACATGACGAACATATTAATATATCGAGGCAATAACATTTTTTTATATATCCTTCATTCTGTTGTATATGCCAAACTTCCAAAGAAGATCAAACGAATTACGTTTGGTAAGACATCCTGTTTTTCATGTTATTTATTTCGAACGTAGCATATCTGGCTAAAGAAACGTAACAAGAGTCACTTGCTCTTATTAAATTAGAAATTACCTTGAATAGAATCGTCTAAACGTTAATACGGCGCTTTATAAAATACATCCTCATACTCGCGGAAATCATTCACTTAATTAATTTAGACGATATGAAAAGTAACCAGGGGGGTAAATATACGTATGTATGTTTATGACTTATGACTGTGCAAGGCATTTCAATCCGATTAATATTTCTCACTGTAATTATAAAATAAACATTATCGTCGTGCGCCTTTTTTCTCTCAAATAATAATAAATTAAACTTTAGCTTTGGGATTACCTACGTCTGGGCGCATTAATTTAACAGGTATCTGGACGTTTCCATAAATAAACGATTTTTTCCCTTTCAAAAATTTAAAGCTGCCGCAAATATTTGTCGTAGGAATAATAATTATAATTAAATAAATACGCCAGATATGAATTACTCAAAAGGAACATAATTACGTATATTAAAAACGATCATTTTCGATCATTAAGCGATAAATATGTATTTATGATTATAATTATAGATTAGTTTTTATCAATTACACCGTACAACATAGGTTTTGCCCTCTTTATACGAAATATGTATTACTTCTTCATGATCATCATATATGGTACCTGTTTTCCGCTATGACATATTCGCTCAGAATTTTAATTCCATCCTTGTAATGCACGCAAATTGACCTTCGTATGCAGGAGTTTAATATCTTGTCCACAAACACACTCTACATTGTATTATTAATAAATTAGCCTTATTGAAAAAAAAATAGTTTAAGTCAGTTTGTACAGACTTCCCAGGAACTATAAGGACAATGCGAATGATAGGATAGCGTGTTTTCAATCATATCATTAAATCTCACTCCCAACAAATTCTAGACGATTAATTGGCTTTGAGAAAGATAGTTTCCGGTTTGACCCCACGTCTTTTAACTGAAGGATAATGACGATTCGCGTTAATTCGCGTCGAAAAGCTTCTAGCCGGTTCCGTAACGAAAGTTAAAAAAAATCAGCATTGGTAACGAATCATTGATTTATTCCTAGGAACCCAAAACCAAATGTCAATTCACTGTGTGGGTGTTTCAAGACGAGAAGAACCCAACAAAATAGTGTTGAAGAAAAGACTTTTGTATCAATTTCAGGTCATATTCCTATAATTTCCTTGGAAGATCGAAGAACGGTTAATGCGGATTGGTATGTTTACCAGTAGTGCCAGGCTCCGGAAGATCCTCCACTACGATAATGCGAGTACACATAGAGGCTCAAAGGTTAATTTTATAGTTTTTGTGATTTTTTACGTAACACAAAATCAAGAATAGGCTGCGTGGTTCCAATCACTGGAATAAGTAAAATTTTTGCTGTGTCAACTGATGACCGTGTTCATCCAATGTTGGTTCCATAAATAGTTGTAGTAAGCTCTCTCATATCTTTTAACGGCTACATTTAAAAGCGTTACTCCTCCGTAGTTACTACAGCCCCTTTATAAGTGCATCCCAATTTTTTTATAAGGGCAGACTTGTGGTGTGCGTTAAAAGTAATTTGGCTGGAAACGTTAGGGAGAAACGTACCCTATAGGGTACCATCACGATGTTAATCAATTTCATTACGGTCCTGTCTGCTAAGCACGCATCAGGCATACCAACATTGATGTGTACGTACCGATCTACTGCTGTATAATCAATTTATACCTGGTTACGACAACGGTTTGTGATAAGCAATTAAATTAACTATAGGCGGTTATATACGTCAGTAATTATATGCATGGAAGAGAAACTACCTGCTTAAGACAATATGTGAATACGCTACGTCCGTTGTATCTAAACATAATCGAATATGCTAGCCCATGTCCGTAAATAGACGAACGCCAAGTATATTTAAATATTAGAAATGGAGGCGAATTCGTTTCAGAGAGAGAAAAAGTGCAATATTTCAACATTATTTGTTTAGCACGTTGTATTAGCGATATGTTTACATCCAGTTCTATAACAGGAGGGTAATACAAGATTCAACTTTGTTGTTTTTAATCGGAACTGGTCGTAGTGTTAATCTTTGCCTAATATTTATTGGCTGTCTTGTAACACTGCCGTTCAGTGAAGTTCGGTCATACAATAAAAATCTATTATATCACACTGTATACAATTATTAATACATAAAATTAGAAAAATATTAAGCATACACTCTTTTCTAAGGGATTAAAGCCATAAATTATTATGTAAAGTAGAAATATTGCGACGACCACAATAAAGTCCCTTTTACTATCATTCCAAGAATTTCTCGGAAGTACCGATCTTTTGAAACGGGTCGTTCGGGGATTATTAACGAACGATACATTTAGGAAATATACCGCAGTATCATTCTTGTTTATTTATCACGGGCGTAAAGATATAAATTTGCTTCATTTTACTGTTGAACGTGTGTTGGTGTGCATCTGTCGTTTTTGCGCGAAAGTTTTAAAAAAATTTACTTCAAAATGGCACGTGGCAAGCCGACCAGTGTGGAAAAACGTTCACGAATTATTACGCTGTTTGAAGAAGGATATTCGGGGCGATAAATTGCTGAAAAAATAAATATGAGAAGTTCAACAGTAAATGACATCGTAAAGCGATATCGGACAACTGGAACTGTAGAAAATCGTGTCCGTCCCGCAGCATCTAGGAAAACAGCAAACGCTGAAGATTTGAGAATTGTATTATTAAGCAAACGCAATAGAAAATTAACAGCGCCACAAATAGCAGCCGAAGTCAATCGCGGCCGTGAAGAACAAGTTTCGGCGAGTACGGTAGAACGTCGACTTCAACAAGCGGACCTTCATGGACGCATTGCCATTCGAAAACCCTTATTACGTCGGAGCAATAGAGCAAAAGGGCTACAGTGGGCCTGTTCTCATCTAGATTGGTCGTTAGATGATTGGAAACACGTGCTTTGGAGTGACGAGTCAAAGTTTGAGGTTCTTGGGCAAAATCGACAAGTTTATGTCCGAAGATCTAAAACCGAAAAGTGATCCCGAACTGCATTGTACCTACAGTGAAGCAAGGGCGTAGTTCTGTGTTAGTGCGGGGATGTTTCTCCTTTGCTGGGACGGGAGATTTATGCAGAGTGCAGCGTGTAATGAGGAAGGAAAATTATTTCGCAATACTCCAGAATCACGCAGTGCCATCAGGATTGCGTATAATAGGCCGCAACTTTACATTCATGCATGACAACGACCCAGAACACACTGCGTTAGTGTGTAAGAACTATCTAAAGGAGCAAGAAGAACAGCACACCCTGAAAGTAATGACATGGCCCCCACAAAGCCCAGATTTGAACCCTATAGAGTTGTGGGATGAACCGGACAGGAGGATCCGAAAAATACCCCCAACTTCACAAGAACACTTACGGAATATTCCGCAACATGAATGGATTAATATTCCACAATCCGTTTTAACAAAACTTATCGAAAGAATGCCTAGAATAGTTCGAGCGGTGATTAACAGCAAAGGAGGTTTTTTCGATGAAAAAAAAATATAATGTTCAGTATGTTATATTAGGCCAAAATAACTTTTTATTTATTTATTTTTGTCTTTTTTACCTGTACATACAATAAAATTGCATCTTGTTTTTAGTTTCGTTTGTTTCTGTAACCTTTTCATATTTTTTACCAACCGACCGAATTTCTCTGAACGGCAGTGTACATTCCAACATATTGAGATAATAAAAAGATATAAATGTGTCTAAAAGAACTATGATATAAGGAAGTGGCGTAGTTTTCATCTGTTTGTATGTGTATTAATTAAATTTGTGTATGAAACCATGTGATCGGCTACCGAAAATTTTGTGCTGTATTTTCCGCAATAACACCGGAACCGGAAAATACGAGCGGGGATTTTCCGGAAGTGTTGACTTCAACCTCAAAGTGAGCAACTTAATCCTTCTACCTGTCACCGACGATGTTTCGAATCGCCCATAAATACATTTTATTCTATTAGGTATTGTTTCATGAAAAATTCCAGGGTCTAAGCGAGGTTACAATTCTTATCAATTGAAGAATTTAGATACCCTGCTACAACTTTGCAGCTATATAAAATAAACGCTGGCATTCATAGATATTGGATCTTCCTGTGACTCATATCAGGGGAAAACCCTAATCACGCCCTATGTGCAACAAGTTGCATCTGTACGTCATTTCTTTGAATTATTATTGATTACCGACCAGAAAAGATATTGCTTTGTGGTTTTAGCAGTAACGAGCCATACCCTCATTAAATGAAGTTGTACCAACTTACACGTTATTTAGTATAATAAATACAAGCATCGAATAGAAACGACATAATTCGTTCTTAGGAAAACTCCGGCGATCTATAATTGGTTACAATAGTTAATAAATCATCATCAAGAAGATACCGTTTGAAAACGCTAACAAACAGTGACGTTCGTTCGGATCGGATAACTGACCGAATAATTACTTTTACAAATATTATTAAGCGCAAATATTTTGATGATAAGCGATCGACGAATCATCATTACATGCTCCACCGGTGATGATAGCTTGGAGATTAGACGAGCTCTTAAATGTTTGAACTAAATTCCCTGTGAAACAGGTAATTGGTGTCAATGCACCTTACGATAAACTCCTCCCCAATACACTCTAGTATTCACGCGCGCAGGTTAAATAACTTAATTACTTGTGGAATGCTCGCACAAGTCGCCCGGTGCATTTTTAGAAGCTGGTTGACATGCTCCAGATATTCTTCACTCAGGGGAAACTAATAGTTACAAATAGACGAGATCGGTGAGCGAATGAAAAGCGTATGTGTTATACAAATGCACGTAAATACCGGGCGATTGCGTGTCTCTCCGCTTCGAATTGTGTTGTACTCGGTTCTCGTGTTCGCTCGACCAAACACAGATGCAAACGGCAACGAATTAATACGAAGGACACAACAAGAGATAACTGTTCATGTATTTATATATGAATAACGAGTCCGGCTCGCTATTCTCAAACGGTAATTCGAAGAAATGCCATCTAATATCTAGTGTAAATTGGACGTTGGACATGTTATGAAGATGTTGTAAGTCTTGGCGAATGCGGAATCTTCGTTTAGATTACTGTACAAATGAATACGTTTGCGATTAATTTACTTTTGCCATATTTGGGGAAACGGCCAAACAAAAGGATCAGATAAATACATTTTAGAATGGACGTTATCGTTATTAAATATTCTCGAAAGTTTAAATTTTAACAGCACATAATTGTAATCCATACATGTCTTCTTTTGCTTAGAATTAAAACGAAAGTAACATACTAGATGATCAAAAAGCTATCTGATGTTTGATAGGATTTGCTTTTGGTTGCATGTCCATGATGTATGATTTAAAGACCACGTTGTTATTCACACGTTATGCCCTGCCAAGCATCAACGTGATGCCTCAAAAATTGTAATAATCGAATTGCAAGCCATTAACCAGATGCCAGGCGCTCCTTGTACCATTCCACAGTAGCATAAAGGTACGGTCTATCTGCGGCATTTAAGTCGCTCTGACATGGTCTATTTTGCAGGCGCTTAGCGGAAGCGATTCTATTTCTAAAAGCAATTGTCTTCTGATTATTCATAAAGTTATGAGAAAGGTCGGTTATCTTAATGATGGAAGAAGAAGAACTTATTAACATTATTGTGTAATTGTAGAGGCAACATTTTTTTAAACAGAAGAACAGAAGGAAAGACGCTTAACGGACGATGACACCAAATTTAAAAAATATTTTCGGCTTACCAAAAATCAGTTATAGTCTTCAGTAGATCCTGTGACATCCTGCTTCAGCCAGGTCAAAGGTTCTAAATCTTTTGAAATAGTTTAAGTTGCCTTCAAAGCGAATCGATTAAAAGACGCGTCGCTCTTCTGCGACTAAATCCAATTTTTCAACTTTTCAAATTTTTCAATTTTCCAACATTCATGCTAATAAATGCTAATAGTTTAAATTGATCAACGTCGCAGTATCAGTGTAAAACGTAGGTTAGCCAACTAACATCATATAATACACGTTGATAAGTAGAATTTACGAAAAAATTTCCATTTTCGACATACTTAAAGCTAAAGTTCGAATGCGACTTAAAATCAAGCCAATGAAGCTTGCTAGCAAGCTAATTTCCGGTATCATCTGTTCAGATCCAATATAACTTTGTATTTTTTTAGCGACTTACTTGTAGCGCACTTTACATGAAATCTTTCAAATTAATTTGCTGTTTAAGTTGGCGAAATGAGCATCTGTTTTGTTAATTATTGTAAATTTTCATAATTTTCTTACGTCGTACGTTAAATTTTAATATTTCATGGGGCCATGCCATTCTCCATCAATTTTTATAAGTTCTCAAATCCCTATTTCCGTAAATATTCTCTTCGGTAATGTGCATTTAATTACGAATGCTTAATGAAAAAAGGACGTCAGTTAACAATTTTATTTATATAATGCCATATTGGTAATTTTGCTTAATACAAGAGAAAGTTGTTTTGATTGCTTGAAAATTGCAGATTAAGGGACATATTTGCTCGCAAATTGGCACCACCTTATTATTGGTCAATTGAGTAGCCATATCTGTAGCTACCTATGCGATATTGCTGCTTGTTTTGATTAAAACAATATTTTTTATGTAGCTCGATATATGCCGCGAAGTTTTGTTTAATTACGTCCCATTGAATACTTTATTAACTTATTTCATAACAAGCTATTAAATGACAGCAGCCCTACGAGGGCTTTTAAGCTTGTTGTGTCACTCTGGAGCATGTTCCCTGCCCGAGTTACTACCACCCTCTAGCCGTAAAGGGCGAGTCAAAACACTGGAATATGTCTCTCAAGAAACATGCAGTATCCAATAGCTGAACGTATAGATGGAAATAGTTGGAAATCATATTATTGGACAATTTTTTTTTATAGAAGAATCGTTAACCAGATGAGGAAAATGACCAGCTAAAAGTCCAGATTTGGCTCTCTAAAATTTTTTTTTAATAAGGTTAGCTACTTGATAACATATAATGAATAACTTCAACAACAAAATTAGAAAAAACACGCAATGTGATTAATTGCCACTAGAGGAATGTAACAATAAGAGACACCCGAATGCTTTCATAGAGACCCTATATTTTTCCTTTTCCTCTTTCAGTGTTACTGGTAAATAACGATATGAAGAGAGCAAGACATTACATCTATTGTCCTTTTCTTTTCCTCTTATCAAACCGGTGAAACAGGAAATAAAGATCGGAATTAACAAATTAGTATTAATTTTGAATAATAAACGTCTTATTATCGGTGCCGGCAGTTTTCAGTTCTCTTTACAGTCGTATTTGTCATTTATACACATTTCAGAAGGAAACGTGACTAAGAATGTAAAACCAGTATTAACAACTTTCATAGTACATATTTTCGTACAGTCGAATTTTTAGAATGACGCATTACCTATAATAAATTCGAAACTATTTTCTTGGAACTATTTAACACTTACCGTATTATACCAAACACAATAGCTACAATAGATACAAACGGAGTAGTCAATTTTGAATTCTAATAAACTAGAAATTAGACATATCCATTTAAGTAAAATTCTTTATTGTTATGAATTCCTTACCTAAAAGATAGATGATAAAACCGACCTTTGAAAATAGTTACTCAGAGCTCTCTTTATTAGACCTCTATAAATAATACTAATCACAGAAGTGCGTGTTTACCTGGAGTGTACTTATTTAATAAAGTATAATTAATGATTGCCTCAACAGCAAGTGCAATATGCCTTTATTTATTTCATGTTTTTTTTTTAATTCTTAAATAATTATTACTTTGCTTACGATTTACCTCATTTTAACGAATCCATTGTGCATTGTATAATATTGGCATAAATTTTAAATACCATCTTTATGGGCTTAATTGCTCTTAGAAATTTAGTACTGGCTAAGCTTATAAATCATACCATAACTTACGATGACTCATAAGAACCATAATATCCATTTCATTTACGTAACAAACAAATTCAATGGTATGCACTAAGAACCCCGACGGAGACGGATGGACAATAACGCTTCGTTAATGAAATTCAAATATTGATTTCAATATGGTGTAGTCCGTACAGAACTAGAGAATTAATTTCCAAATGAGACGTGGTGAACCGAGCAAGAGAAAAGATATCGGTACGTAGCGGGGATGGGTACCGATTGCTCGCCTCGCCTCGCTTCGTTCGGATATTAAATTCTCTGACCATAGGTCTTCGGGGGGGAAGAGATTCCATAACAAAAAGATCGAGAATCCCAAGAACGAAGAAACTATGGAAAATAATTAAATTTGTATATAATCATTAAGCCTGCAGAAACGAGTTGCGCTTCACGAAATTAGCAGAGACTAGACAAACGCGTGTTTATTCGTCTCATGAGAATTGGTTTCGGGTTGCCTACTGGTTTCCCCGAAAGTCGACAAGACACGAGTCTGTCTAGTCTCTGCTAATTTCGAACGTAAGCGCACGATTCTGCAGGCTTAATAATCAGGTTGCTCTCATCGATTTCGAAATCAACCCCCATCAGCCATTCTTAGCGTCATCTTAATTATTCTTTATTGCACTCATCGTACGACCCAAAGCCAGGTAGTAAAGCTCTATAATGATGTCATATAAACAGTACAAACGTGTTTGTAGCTTGTTCGTCTCATTTCCATAACTTCCTAATTAAAAAATTACCCTGAAATTATGTTTACATCCCCAAAATTTTTATGGATAGCGCAAGTATGGGTATCATCGTTTTTCATTTATAAATCCACTTGTAAAAGATCTATTTACAGCTTACTGGTAGTGTGCGATGTCAACATGTAGAAATCTTCTTGCTACGTTTCGTAGGTTGAAAGTCTACGATTTACTTCGATTAGAATTATTAGAATTTGCACACTTGGTTCCAGTATTGCAAGCGTATTTCAAAATTAAGCGCGTAGATGATATTTCTAATAATTTGATTGAGAAAATCTTTAAAAGCTTCGACAAAGTCAATGTAGTGGAAGGCGTGAACTTTTCTCCCAATTTAACGTGTGATATCAAGCATTACGAGTTGATATAATGGTCAAAGGGAAGTTCAATGACATCCGTAGGTGTATACATACAACAACGAAGATTAATTGACGAAAATGAAAGAGCTTTTCTAACCAAACAAAATTAATTTAGGCCGTTGTATGGCACTACCTACCGTATATTTCATATACTAGGCCATTTCTAACCAACTAAAGATAATTAATGACGGATTTCGCTGTCTAGTCGGCTCTGTAAAGGTCGTTACGTGCTACATGTCGTCGATTGTGAAATCTTTCTTTTGATACCGCGCCGACCGCTCACGTAAAAAAAAAAACTACAATTCCCTCCGGCAAAGTCAGCGCCCTTTAAGTGAAAGTCTTTCACTCATTCGTCTGTCAGAAAGAGGCGAGACGCGATTATATATCGAGGCAAATTTGTATAAAAGAAATTAGGAGAGAAAAAACGCGTACGATGACCAAGAGTTCATTAACTGTTCCCACGTTGCTAGCAGAAATTAAATAATAATGGTAGTATTACGACGAAACGTTGAACAGTCGTCTTTCGCAGCTTTCTTGAATTATCCAATGTTACGTATACGACGAGCGACGATTATGCAAATGCCCGATAAATTATAACTGGAAAATATCCCGTCCAGTCAATTGATATTGCGTAGTTCTCTTTTTTCTATCAACCGCATATAACTTCTAGGTTACGATATGATAATTTTGAGAAATACCTCGCGAGAAAATTATACGGCAAGCGCCTTTACCGCAATGCCTAGTTCAGTGGATATGTACCTATAAGAAGCGAATGTCACATAAATGATTAAGAAACGATCTTACTTAGATGAAGAGTTAGTTTGAAATTACCAAATTTCGATTTATGCAACGTTCCAGTAGAATGTCGAAATGAATTGAAGAGAGACATACAAAAACGTAATCCCGTATGCTGATTTATCTTCGAATAGTTCTTCTTTGAAAAGTTTTTCTGTAAATTAGGAAAGGAATCATTTTTCACCCACGCACTACATGGAAACGCGTGGATTTTGAAATTCCTCTCTCTCTTATTCATAACGAAACTATTTGTACACCATGCTGATGCACTCTATTGGAAAGAGCTCTGGTGAACGTGCAAGCCATGGTAGTCATGTCACCATGTTGGACCAGTCCATATCACTTACAGATAGGACAAAGACTAGTTGATAATAAATAAAATCGGGCGCAAGTTTGGAGAATAGATTTGTTTCTGCACTCTTATGGTGTTTGCTGGGGGATGCGGAGTCATTCTATTTGTCATCTTTTGGGGTGCTTCGATTGCTGCAAGGAGAGCTTTTTTTTTCTTTCAAAGGCCTTGGTTTCAGAAATGCACTGGTGTATCCAAGTTTCACAATTGTTGATTAACGCTCATGCCAAAATCTTGGGTCAATATACAGGAAACACGTTCTTTACAGATGCACACAGAATCTGCTGTCCCTCTAACCTTAATTCGATAGTCTTCTAACGCCATTTGGTGAAATTTCCCGGTGTTATTGGTAGTAATTGCAATTTTTGGTCATCCCGAATGTTTTTCGTCAACTAGGCAGATACGAGCAGCTACCCAAAATTTCACGATGGCAAATGATAGTAACAATCCTCGTAAGCAGCATCCATATTGCCTCTCAAATGGAAGGATTCAATGAGAATATTTTATTTTTCAATTTTTTATAAACCCTAACACCGATTAACACAAACGGCTAAAGTTAAACAAGAAAAATTGCCGCCATAACTGCCAAGAAGAAACGAACGACCTGTACTATTGAATATTTCACACAATCGAATCGCAACAAAAATATTTTATTTATTTATTACCTTTAACAACCAATCGACTTGTCATTTATTTATTTCTGACTGCGCCGTTTACTCGGACCAATGTAATTTATCCTTGGTAAAATCGGTATTATTCTACAGACATCTCGAACGCCTCACAAATAAGGGTATTATTGCATTTTATGAAAAACATCCTGTTAGAAAACGTGCTTTTTTATAAAGTCTCCTTGCGAGTGTGGAGACTGCGAAAACAGAAATTGACACGTTCTCTTTACACCTGTTTTCTCGAAATTGAATCGTCTTTCGATCTGTCACAGGCAGTCATGTTGACTTTCTAGGGATATAGAGTATCTACTGCTTTCACAGTCACGTGCTGGATGAAACGCTATTGTAGCAAGGAATTCGTTTAAACAGAGGACCCCATACGTTGAATTTTGTCGTTGGATGAAGAAAGGGATACGGTTAATTTTGCATTCGCTGGCACAGGTTTCAAAGTAATGCGCCTCAAGCTTATATTGAATGGCATTCCCGGGCATTTGTAAGTACGAAAAGCATCTATCTATCATAATAGATGTTAATAAGCTCGTATATTATTTAAGAGAAGAAACAATTTTCAACCTAATTTATTAAAAAAAAACACTGACAGTAGAAGAATTATTGGAGAAAGCTCAAATAAATAAAATAATAACACTCTATGTACATACAAGAGCTTTTTCAATCAGAACTGGAATACAACATTTATGGGCAACTTAAATGATGATTTTTAAGTTCTCCCCAATGGTTACATATTAAATTTAACGTAGTTGACTTCTTGGTAAAAGATACAGTGTGTTTAAGTTTGTATTACTTGTGGTGTAGAGAGTGTACTTTCGAAGAAAACATTATCTAATCTACTTTCTCAGTGTGGCAGTGCAAGTATTGAATTTAAAGTTTAAATTGTATTAAACTATTTGCCTTTAGATAAAATAATCATAAACTAATTACCAGAGTACGAAATCGTTCCCCTAAGTAATTTAAAGATATCTTTTTGCTGGCCCACAATATATTTCTGCATTGTAACCAATAAGAAAGAAGATAGTGGCTTGTTTCCATCAGCTCCATTTGCCTCCGAACTTGTTTCTTCAGCTTATGTAAATCTAATGGAATTGGAAATGTATTCTTTTGTCCTTTAAAGTAAATATATTTCCTATTTTCTAAGCTAATGATCAACAAATCAACTTTACCTCGGCGTATTTTACAGATATGAGTAATTATTTAGCGAAACTAATGTTGTAAAAAATAGACATAAATATGCATATAAAAGAGTCTATTTTTAAACAGCATATACATAGATATTTGCTTTTTCAAACGAGAGTCACTTTATTTTTCTTTGTTGCATATGAGCGCATCGTACATTATTCATTTGTTAGCTTTTTTGTTACAAGGATGATGAATCATTTTAATATATACATATACCTATAAATTGTTATTTCTTTCTTACATGCTTTATAATAAAAATACCTTCTTATACTTACTTATATAGAGTTTATTTATATACGCCAAACTCTATAGCAGGGTTACTTCTAGGGACTTCCGTGGAACATTTAATATGAAAATGCTACCTCATATCATGCTGTATTTCTGAAATCCCTATGTAGGTACACAAAAATTTTATGAAATAATCAAATAATGACGGTATTGTGTTGACATTAACAAGGAACAATTAATTGCATAGCAATTGCACTTTCGCACATTAGAGACAGGTCAATACAATAGTTCTTCAAGTGACTACGGGGATAGTGTTAAAAGTATCCAACCCGACTATGAAGGAAACAGCGTAGACCCGCAATTAAATTTTATTATTAATTCAATATGGTCCCCCCTAACATTAATGCAGTCATTACAGTGTTTGAATAACAATTTGAATACCCGTAAAATATTTTCCTTTTTTTTATCTTCAAAATGTGGCCAAACTGCAGCCTTCGCCCCTGCGCCGACACTGAAACGACGCTCGTATCTGGACTATTCCGAGAGTGGTCAATTTGTTCGAAGCATGAATCGGGAATTGCGGTTGGTGCCAATTGAAACTTTTACCCATGAATTCCCCTATTTGTTCCTTACAGCACTCAAGGAGTAATTATATCTTTTAGTTTTTTGTTTAGGCCCTTGTACTCTACTTCAAACCAGATCTTCTGGAGATATGTTTATTGGGTGGCATCTTACGAGAATATCTGTTATTCATGAACTGAAGATACCGACCGCAGGTTTGCCTTATTGACAATTGAAACAATATACACGACAGCCGTGTAAATCCGTCTACCCTGTATATCAAATTGTATGTTTAGTTATCTTTACAGCGTAATTCTCGAGCTAGATAAATGAAAATGTCCGCTCCATCCAAAAATAATTTTTACCTACTTGCAGATTCTGTTTAGGTAGCGTTTTATTCTTCCATTTTACGTATAACACAACATATAATAAATAAGAGGGTGAAAAGAAATTGGGTGTGTTATCGTATGCCTAGTGCAAAGAAGATAATTTCGATAATAATTATTTACGGATTCACCTTTCATACGTTACCACGTTCGCGTTAATTTCCATGTATAATTCCAATTATAACAATTAATAAAAACGTATGGTCTATATTAAAAAATTAAATCGGATTAAAGATTATTCAGTCCATGTAAAAACGTTTAATAAATGTATGATGTACGATAAGGCAATAAAACAAAATAATATTAGAAGTAAGTGCGCCTCACCCCTTCTGGCGAGGAGACCATCATTAATGATATGGTATAAATTACCCGACCTAGTCACTACTCAGTCGACACACTCTTAGGTCCACCACGCACCGTCTCAAGAAAATAGTAACTTTATTTATTGATGTAATTCTTTGAATTTTGGTGTAGCTACGCATATAAGAAGTTGCAGTGCACATGGTGAAATTTTCATTTCTTTTTCCAACGATCAATCTTTTGAGGATTGATCGTTGGATGGAATCTAACTTCAGTAACATGCAAATATAGAACGTAAAAGAAGAAACGAACTGCTTCCATTACCTTGTCGAGGATTATCTATTAAGAATTTTTCTAACTTTGTGTACAGTGGATACGAATAACATGCAAGCATTATTTAATTTGATTAAGTTAAAAGGTAAATTATTAATATAAATATCTCATCATGTTAGCAACAAGCTTGTTTGTTAAAAACTAATTTTCGAAAAATTTCAGCGTAACAGAACACAACTTGTATGCGCCCATTCCATTTTAAATTTTTGCCTTTTTGGCGCAATTTTACTTGGCTTATTGCACCGTAAGAAAAAAAATATTTCAAGTTGCTGTAATAACCGCTACAGTTGTCAGTATTTGAATTTTCTTAAAAACCGGCACTGTTTACCCAATTTTACTCCGTTGGCTTTGGCATGTCGAAAATAACAATAAGGGTATTAATTATTAATAAAGCGAATACATATCGTATCATATATAGCGTTACTTATATATTTTCACCCGAAAGACATTTAATTTATTACGTTAACACTTCAAACTAAGATTATTGTTTTCGTTCGAACCATCGGTTAGTAGAGTGGGGTGGTAGCCAAACACCAGGCAAAAGAAAGACGTCCTTAGATTAGAGCTCTAAAACTCGGCAGTTGTTTAGTGCACTCGTTCAGGCATCAATCGGCTTAACGCCACCACGACTTGACCGTCAAGATTTTAGGAGTCCGTGACTCAAAGAGCGTGCGCCTCCGAAAAACAAGAAGGATCTGTGCGTGCGGCTTATACGATCCGTTTTAGAGACCGAAAGTCCGACGAACTTTCCTATCGCCCGATATTCTTAGTCTTTCTTCCGAGATATCGTTTCTCTTCAATACTTTAAATGAAAGAAAGGAACTAATTTGGTCGGTGTGTAGATACGCTTCTATTGTTATCGACGAAGAAAATGTGCGTGTGTGATAAGTGTACGTACGTCGAAGGGAAAGCCTTGAAATTATGCTCGACTATCATAAAGAAGGACCATGGTACCAATCAGTCTAGTAGTGGCTGTGACGGCAACTTTATCAAAAGAATTCTAGATAAGTGTTCAGTAAGTTCGCATTTGTTAAAAACAACAAAAATTTTCCAGCTTGTAAACTAGATTTGAATGTTATCTTTGTTATTTTAAAACAAATAAATTGTTTAATCGTACCGTTGTAAAACTTATAATATTATCAGAAACCATTCAGAAATTCAGAAAATTCAGAAAAATTCAGAAATCATTCTACGTATGTTTCGTTTTAAATTTTAAATTTAACTCTAAATTAAAACTTTCACAGAAGCTATAATCCACGCAAGATAGATGTGTACAAGTAGGAAAGTAACAATGCATTCCTCATATTAAAATTCATAGATGGTTGCTTGACTTAATCAAGTATGCTGTTAGTATAGTGCAAGTCTACGAAGCATCTAGTACGGCATATTAAAACACACATGCGTGTTATTTAAATATAAAACATTATAGCCGCAACTTGTGCTGTATTTACATATGCGGCTCACCGCATAATGATATAAGGTCATATCCGAACTTAACATCTTAATAAAGAAGTTCATTTCTATAAGGTTTTATGTATTAGCTGTCGTATATTTCTTTTATTAAATTTCTCCGTGGTGGCGGCTGCATCGTTACAATGTAAAAACATTTATGAATTTTTTACGTTTTTTTTTATCTCTAGATGAATAGGAGCTTAATTAGAGAAAGCTGTTGAACATGCAATAAAATTTTATATTCCCTTCTTGAGTCACAACTCAAAAAGTTAAAAATATTTAATATGTTACGACGTTTTATCAAAGATAGAGGCTCCATGTATTTCGATATAAATAATTCATTCATCCAAATTTTTTCGATAAACGGTTCTTTTGAATATAGGAGCATTGTTCCTAGTACGCCCAATAAAAAAGACACACTGTAACATTAAACACCGAGAGATAACAACTGCCTGCACTAATTTAAAATTACTATTTTTTTCTAACGATTAAGAATTTGGCACGTGTTTATATGCAATCCATAAAGTACCTAAAATTCATCCTAAACATCCTGTATATATCATATGTAGAATCATCAGAAAATGCCTAGAAACAATAACAAAAAAATAAAAATATTTTTTTGAGAGTAATGCAAATTAATAATTGCGTCCATTTTGCGGAAGCCAGTTTAAAGATTTTGGAATTTGACATTGTTTTTTATATTTATTAAAATTCGATGGTTTTCACTATTTACTTATTTACAGCTATTTAGTTCTATTTATTTTACTTAAAATGTAGTTAAAGCGATAAATATTTCATTTTTGGGGGTCATTGAAGTCTCTTGCACCGGGCGATAACGTCTTAAAAATAAAGACTAGACTGAGACGAGCCAGCACCGCTCGGCTCTCGCATGAGCACGTCAAGTAGCCATTTCCAAATAAAACGTTCGAAAATAGAAGGTTCGTTAAACAATAAAATAAAAATTAACGCTGAAAAAAAGCAGGAAGGTTGTACAACATCGCCTATAAACCGGGACGGTACTTGCACTAGTTGTTTATTTTTTATACGCATTCGATCTATAGATAGACGGACCGCGCATAAAGTTCCGTAATGATGGAGAAGTTTGTTTGAGTAACGCAGGTACCCGATTGATTAGATAAATCACCGAGAAAAGGAAACAAATTCGGTTAATTAGTTTGTAACTCTAGTTTTTCATAACAATTTCGTAATTAAGGGCGGGAAAGCTTAAACATATCACGCTGCGCCGAATGTAAAACAGCGGGAAATTATGTGTAGACGTAAATTATATTCGCTTTTATTGCAATTGCTTGTATGCTGTAATAATACACAAATAAGTTAAATAACGTAGCTTTTATTAAAGTTTTTATTGCTAGTTAAAGTCACGATTTCCTTAGCAAACAAACCTTCCAGGATGTGGAGTTATACAATTCATTAACATCTTACCTTACCGACTACGTAAATACTTATGTTTTTAAGCTCATATGTGCGCGACCAAACTCGGAGTTAGATGAGTACCCTTGATTTTATACCCAAATATGACCTCATCACTACCACCCAATGTTGCTATAAAATTACGAGATATTTCATCAACGGACATAATAGGGTTAAAAAATATATAATGAAAATAAACACAGACGTTGCTCCTTTGTACTGTATTGCCTTTTACACCAATTTATTTTCCACGTTTAAGATGTTGAGGTGATCAAAGTTAGTGTGTAACCAACAAACGAAAATCGCAATTACAATTAGAAACAATTCAATCCTGTTTTACCCCCACTCTTGTAGGACTGGTTATGAATATTTTTTCGAGTTTTGTGTTGGCTTCACTTTGGAATATAACTTCTGAAAACGACCATCTACAGTTAAAAACAACGTTAGCGCTTCTATTTTTACGCAAAAGACACTTCGCGCAAAACTGTTAATCCCACACCGTCCTGAATCCAGCTTAGCAGCGTAATACTTGTGCGTACGTACAGTGAAAGAATTTAATAACCGCGGGTACGTGAATGTAGTGACGTGTACCTCATTTTTGCTCTCTATTGAATGTAAAATAAGATCTATTCTTGATGAATAAATACAAATAGGCAATAGACAAATAGGCAGGTAAATAATCCGCGTAATAAAACAATGTTTACTGGCAAATATTTGGCCTGCATTTAATATCCATGGATTCACTTGCTATTGAGTAGAGAATTTTAGGTATGCTCAAATTGTTTAAGAAAACAGCATAAATATTGTTTATTTCTATTTGAATGTAGTCATCAAGAATAAACTCTTATTTTACATTCAATAGAGTAGGTAAATGGCATACACATCACTACATTCACGTATCTCTTTTTTTTAGTGGAAAACCCGGCGGTTATTAAATTCTTTCACTGTACGTAAACATAAATACCAACACTTAGTGCACGCGTACTTATATGCAAATATCCTGAGATTATCCCCGTAATTTACAAGTCGCATCACAATAAGCGATAACCTTACCTTCGAGTATTTTTCGAAAAACCAGCTGTGCAAATACGAAGGGAAATATTTCCACGAAGTGATAAAAATGTTAGGCGCTTTCGCTTCTGTAGGTAGATACGTCAGAAACTGATAATAAATAACGGTCCGCCTACAACAATCCGTAAAATTATGAACGAAGGGAAGAAGTTAATGGATAAATTTAAGTCTACGATGCGTACTAAGTAACATGAATGAATCGAAATAGGAAACGTATCTTTATGGGTTGAATGTAGCGTCCTGCTATAGTATTCGACTCTGAAAGATATTTTTTACTAATATTGCGTCTGTATTTATTTTTTTGCTTGACTGCCAAATTCCTATTAGAATGTACCTATTACCGGGTGTTTTATTGGACATATAGGAAAAAAAGTTTGTACAAATTGTTGTGAAATCATAAATGGTCTATAACGCAAAAATTATCTGTATTTGTACAGGGTGTTTCGTATTTACAGATTTAGGATTTAAGTTCCGATATACACAGAGTAATAGAAAAGTATTAATAGAACAAATAAGTGCACGAGCATTAAGAATTGATTGCTTGCAAAAAAAATTACTAATCGACGAGATTTGCATCTACAGTAGTTTATATATCTTCCACGATGTGGAGGATGAGAGTACAAAAGGTCTTTTTAAGAGCATTTTTAAGGGACCGAGGCTAAAAATAGTGCACACTACTAACGCTCTACTGATCTTCAAAAGCGGCGTAAAAACAGGTGACTAGAAGAAAACTTACGCCAAACCTAGTCACACAGTTCGTTGTCGTGGTTGATAATCCACCCTGCCATAGTATACTCCAACAAATAATGGTAAAAAGGATTAAATGAATGATTAGTTAACGCTAAAAAGAATTTGTTTTGATAGTAGAATGTTAAAGCCACAATTATACCGGCTAATTAAACGCTATAAGGATCAATGTAAAACGTATAAATTCAACGAAATTCTACAACGCGAAGGGGACGTAGAGATTTCCACCGTATCACCCCGATCTCAATCCTATCGAGTTGATCTGAGCATCAAGAACAATCTCGCACATAAATTTAATGAAACAATCAAGGATAGCCGTTTTGAGCATGCGTCCATTCCTCATTTTGACCGTATGGTTATGGATTGGAAATGAGGATCGACGCATGCTCGAAACGGCTATCCTTGATTGTTTCAATAAATTTATGTGGTACGGAGTGTGCCGATGCTTTTCTTTGATTTTAAATAAAACGTAAGTCGTTTTACGCCAAGCCTTTTTTTTTTTTCAAATTTGGAAAAAAAAAAATTGCGGGGGGCCAAATATAGTGGATTGACTAGTATTAACGTCGGAGTGGATCGAAGCATTATTTTTTCTTCTGTAAATTGGTGTACCTAGAAAATTAATTAAAATTGTTCGTAAAAAATTTTTACTAGGTTAGATATTATTGTGCAAGCTACCGCTTAATAAAAGAAGTGTTAAAAACATCAGGTTATCACTTCAATTATGCTCAGAATTACCTTCGCGAAGCGACATTCCAAAAGATTCCATACAACTATATTTGATTAACTTCCATTGACTGGTAATAAAATAACGGTGACTTTATTTACTGGAGAAAAATAAGAGTCGTATTGTTATTTCACTTTCAACCGTTTTTATGCTAAATAAGAGTAACGTAATTTAAATACTTGCATCTAAAGAAAAAACAAGGAATTTCACAACAGTACTCATATGTTAATTTCCTCAACAAATTACACGTTAATTTACACAGTTCAACATAAACAAATAAAAAGTGTTAAATCTGAAGATAATGAAAAACGCCCACTATCAATTTTAAATTTTCGTAGCGCTGTCGTATTTATAAACGTGCTTCTAGTAAAATTCTTGAAATTATCGCTCTCTTCCAGTCGTATTTATATTAGGAAACATAAAAATCAGTATGAATAAACAAATTCCAATTGAATGTATAAAAACCTAGTTAGCGTCATGGTTTCTCCTCGACGCTGGTACTAACCAGGTAGCGGTACACGTATACATACATTGAAATAACATTATCTTCTCCAGACGGTTATTGTAGGATGGGAGACAAGCTTATCTCTCTGGAAGTCTATGAATATTGGGTGAAAATCTGTCTGTGTACGCACTTCCTGTCACAACGAGATTTCACGTCGATACTCTAAAGGTTAGCATAGATAAAACGTCTAGACTCTAGACTATGCGAGTCGTCGACGGTTTCGATTGATCGCCTTAAGGTGTCTGTGGACGTAGCGAAAACAGTGTTGCAGCAAAATAGCATTCTCTTATTAACATTAATTATTGAAATTACTTTCACCAATTACTAGAATTAACAAAAAAAATTATTGAAGATCGTGTTAAAATAGAGAAGTAATGGTGGGGAAATGAGAATAAATTTAAATAACAATAATTTACTAATCGTCTAGACGTAGAGCCGCTAAGAATTGCTTCTCTATTCAAAGACTAAAACCAAATACTTCGTCATTTGTGTGCAAAGTATTTCAGGAAACTCGTTAGTTCGTGTTATTATGCATTGAACTCTAGATTTTTGGAATACGAAGTTATAGCATCGGATCTATTAATTTAAAATACGTTTGCCTTTGAAACATTTCTGGTGGAACCGGACGGAAAAACAGAAAGCTCAATTGATTAATCCGGGACAGCTGTTTCGAGGATACGTCGATCCTCATCTTCAAATTAATTACTTACGTACCTTGAAAACCTTCTTTCTTCGTTAGATAAGAAAACAAAACTAAAAACAAACCAATTAAAAAACTTAATTAGCTTTGGTTCGTTGAAAAATGTAAGCCTTCACTTACGATTCAAACAATCGTCTTTCATCTCTTTCACATAGAAAACATAAATGGTTATCGACAATTACACAGCGCGTTTACGTATGGTAGCGCAATAGCGGTAATTGACAATCGGAAATTACAAATGAAAGTGGCCTTTTGTTTTCAATTGTACGCCTAATTTGTATTTATTTGTCTTTGCGTTTTCTCTCAATGCAAGAAACGTGTTAATGAAGGCAAAACACCCATCGGCGTCGTAGCTTTGGAGAAACTGAAGCCAAAGCGCTCAAAGCTATTCCTTTTTTTTCTCTCTTGACTCTTTTTATCGTCGAACCTAATACTCCGTGCGGCTTGCGCTTTCTCCGTACACACAGACACACGGTTTATAGAACACACCCAAATGTTTAATAAAACTATACACGCATGCATTTCGACACAAATATAAGAGGCTTACGTTGTATGGGCTATGCCGCGGCATAGAACAGAAATAAGAAACGAATTTCGTGCGTTTGTCATGTCAATTTTCTCAATATTTTACATGTTTCTGGTGCGGTAGTATCGGTTGACCGACGTGTTTCTTAAATTAAATATGAGTACTGAGTGAGTTGCATAAATGAGTGTACTTAGAATGAGGCAAAAGGCAAATACTTAGTTGGAATGTTGAATCTACGGCGGCTTTTTTTAAAATAATTTATTTAATTCCAAAGTAAATTTCTTCTATCATCGGGTTGTAGTGGTTAGCACGACTGCCCAATACGCGGGGAATGTCAGGTTCGATTCCTTACTGGGTCGAGATCTTTTCAAATATTCAATTAGGAGGGAAATTTCCGATATTACAGGTAATGTCTGCGATCCTATTGCCTGCCATTCATGATAGAAAGAATTTATTTGGGAAGGTTTTATGGCCAGCATTAGAAAGTTTGTACCGTAAAAAGCTGGAGTGAGAAGGTGTTAAAAAAAATGTAATCCTTGTTTAGAAAGGTATTTCTTGATCTTCTTCGTGGAAATTTCTCTCAAAGTGCACTCATTAGAATAAATATATTTTTGAGTGTTTCATATGTATTTTTATAAAATTTTTATAGTTTCTTTTCGGTCGTTTTCTTCATATTTTGGAATGCAGTGGGAGATTCAATACTAAAAAAAGGAGAAAAAGAATATTGATGTTAGGTAGAAAGCCACTAACGTTAATTGCGCAAAAGTAACTAACAACCTCAATCGGCACACTTTATTATTCGTTTGAAAGAAATTTATCCTATTCTATTTGAAAAATATTCCATAAAAGTGTAAAATAATTGCTATTCATATTTGTTACAAACTTTCCATTGTTCGTAATTTAATCGTTAACCTCCTTTGTTGAACGTAACAAATCTTAACAGCTATAACAATTACCGCATCTTGTTCCAGTAGGCGTGTACATAGAAGACACTGTCGCAAAGATTAATAATGCATTCTTTAATTTGCATCGCCAGCATTGTTTCGTAACCAACCTCTTAAACGTCGCGTTATATAATTATAAAATCGCATCTTCTGGAATCATTTATTAGTAAATGCATCGGCGTATAATGGAGCACAGCTGGTAAATTACGCTTATGTGTACCAGTAAAACGAGTAAACCAATTATCACGTAATTACGTTATTTGCGCAATCCATTCAAGCTTTTTCTTTTCAATCTCGAATAATAATTAAATGGTTTAATAAGGATATAAAATAGCAATTCCCTGAGTCACCGCATTGTAACGTTTTAGCCCAATAATACTTGCTCTATCAACAATGGTGTTTTTTTTTGTTCCTCGCGGGTGCTTTAGAAAATCAACCGGGCTTGAATGTCTTACGTATACGTTTAATTACGTATAAATAATGCTAAAGCGATGCCGCAGGGCATTTTGAAGCGAATGTTATTGTTAGGATGCTGCGAATAATCTAAAGTGGAATTTATTTTTTTTGGCAGATTATATATTTTAACGATAATATTTACATATTAAAAAAAAATTAATATATTTTATCGTAGTCATAGATATACATTACCGTTCATATATTTGGGGACGATTAAAAAATACATTTTTTTTAATTCGAATAAAAACAAGTTATTTGTAATTTAATTTACTTCTGTACATTGAGTATACTATACAGAACTAAAAATATTCCAAAAAGAAATGTTGTACTAATTATAATTAGGTCTATACGGATTTTTCGTCGATATGTCCACCCTTTTACTTAATTACTGCGGTACATATTCGTGGCATTCTTAGAATTAAAGATTTCAAAAATGTTGCTGGGATCTCGGTCCATGCTTGCTGGAGCTTTCTCCATAAATCTTGTGAACTAGTCACTCCTTTTTGGCGAATCCTTCTGTCCAGTTCATCCCATATTAATTCGATAGGCGACAGATCCTGGAGACTGAGGTGGCCAAATCATTCTTTTTAAACGATCTTCTTCTTCCAGAGATGCTAGATAGTTTCTGCATATACGAGAAGAATGCTTAGGGTCGTTATCCTCTTGAAACGTAAAGTTTCGACCTCGTAATCGTTTCCCACTTGGTACAGCATTCTCTTGTAATATTTTGAGATAGCCCTCTTTACGAAGTATTCCCTGTATTCTTACTAAATCACCTACAGCTGTTCCCACAAAACCGCCCCAAACCATTACGTTACCTCCACCGTGCTTCACTGTAGGTAGAATACACTGTTCGCTAACTCTTTCACCAACCTGTCGCCTAACAAACGTCCTCCGTTTGGAGCCAAATGTTTCGAATTTGGACTCATCTGTCCACAGCACGTTGCACCACTGTTCGAATGTCCAGTGTCTGTGTTCTTGTGCCCACTGCAATCTTTTTCTTTTATTTTGAACTTTCAAAAGCGATTTTCTGGCAGCTACACGTCCCTTTAAGCCTGCCGCAATTAATCTTCGTTTCACGGTCGAATGCGAAATAGGATTTCTTCGTGAAACATTGACTTGCTGCATTATTTCCGGAGCCGTTAGAAATCTGTTTCTTTTTGAAACAAGAACCATGAACTGATCCTCAGCAGCTGTTGTCTTCTTTTTGCATCCAGAATGTTTCTTATCAGCGAAAGAGCCCGTTTCCGCCACCCGTTTTAATGTTGTAAATACATCATTTTTCGATATTTTTAATTTTTTCGTAATAACTGCCATTGAGTATCCTTCATTACGTAAAGTAATAATAGCAGAAAGTGTTTCGATGGAAATTTCTTTTCGTTCTGCCATTTCAGCACCCCCCGTTTATTACGATAGTTAAATTTAAGCTAAACTACTATCAAGATCGATTTTATTTTAAATACAAGACGATATCTGCTTTGTTTGTTGTACTATGTGTTCTATGAATCTCACATTATTCCTTTGTGGGAATATTCGACAATATTTTCAAGTTTACGTTTATAACCCCATAAAAGGGATTAAGAGGAATTTTGCCTGAGGCTGCGGTAGAATATAAATGCGTTATAAATTTGATGGGATAGAAGAGAATACTGTTGTAAATTATGTTCATACATATAGAAATGTATAACTCTTTCATATAAAACACAATCAATTGTCAATATTTCAATTTTGCTTATTTTTCGGAGTTTTTCTTAGTCGTCCCTAAATATATGAACGGTAGTGTACATTTCCGTAGTTAGAGCACACGATCTACAGAGATGTTAAGTAAAAATTGTCATTAAAAAATTCATTATGAAGCATTATAAACGTTTGCAGATTCTTTTACATGAAGACATGTTAAACACTAATTTTCTTAGAAAGCGATCTGTGTGTATTATAAATTTCCAACATACAGCGTGTCCGCCTAGTACGAGAATGGAGCCTAACTCTCTCCCAGAATAATTTATAGAAATCACATATTTTTTATAAACATTTCTCTTGTGTGTGAAGTGAACATCCTGTAGACTTGGGCTTGTGCATGATTTGACTCCGACATTTTTTAACTTGAACACTTTCTAAATTGCCCAAGAATTATTTTCTGACCACATACTTGCTGAACATCAATATTTCCAAATTCGAAGGTAATTTGAACAAATCACCGAAGAAAAGAAAATTAACTAAACGCAAATTTACTCAATACCCAGTTTTTGACAAATAATTAAAACTTCAGCAAAATATGAAGTTATGATCTAGTAACAGCAATAAATGAATGATGGAAATTCAGTAACTGTATCAAAACATTGTTTTTATTCCAAAGTGTCCGTTTTAAAACGCATTTTTGCGGAAACTATTATACGTAACAAGGAAATAATGCGCAACCTATTCTCTATTAATCGCAACATAATATGCCTGGCTAACTACCGAAGAAATTTGAATGCATGTACGTACATTAGCCTCAAAATAGAATCATTTGCGTCACATATATATTTTCTTTAAATATTTTACAAATTATGGTCATAAATCGTTGCGCTAATAGGCAGATAGTACATTAATTTCACGATATCGACGGTATTCAGTGGTTAAGAAATTGAGAGATATGTGTATGTGGATCGTTATAATAAATTCCTCCGTCGTTTCTGTAATTTCTATGTCAAATTATGCAATATAATAAAAAGAAAGACTTTATTCTGTAAGTTGGAAGAACTAAGAAGTGATAAGATAATACTTATTAAATTAGATTTATGTGCAACTCTATCGCAAGCTCTACCGCATTAAACGGATTTTTTAAACTTGACTGCGTAGGTATGCACATACGTTAGATGCATGATAGTTTTACCTTTTACTCACCGTGATCAAATGAAAGAGAAAAACAAAAGGACGCATAACCGGAGTCCGTTGCACCTGATATTAATTGATACTGTCTGTTGCAGGCTGAACGACTAGCTGACTATGGTAGATTGCTTGGTGGATCCCAACCTGCCCTAGATGGAAGACAGAAAGATTTAGATCGTATTCAGGACTTATTTCCACACGACTTCTTATCGCTTCACTCTACGGAACCAAACTTAACGTGTCATATGGTAAGAATAATAAGATATATTTTCGAAAAATAACTGAAGAGATTTACCAGGCGACTAAGCCTATAATTCATAAAATAATTTCGATAATAATCTGTTTTATTATAATCAATAGCGATCTTTTTATTTTCTAACAAAGAATACAAAGAATCTAAATTTACCTTTTAAGGATAAAGAAAAGAAGAAAAATATCACAACAGCTATTGAAGAGGTTTCTTTGTAATTTTGAGTGGATCTGTATTGGCATATTTAAGAATTGAAACTTTAAAGTTGGTTCTTTAATCACATACTTCGGTACTTAATTAGTGCTGTGCAATTAATCTCTTGCGTTGCTGATTTTTATTAACTCTGTCACAAGCATACGTTTTCAAATATTAATTGATAGTCGGCTGCCCGGACGGAGCAGACTTTACACTGGCCGCAATTAAAAATGCGCCACCAAACAATTTATGTAATAAAAATAAATAAAAATTTGATATTTGATAATGGGTGGAACCTTCTATTAATACATTAAGTAACCCTGATTAGGCATTGAATTAATTGAGATAGATATTGTTTCTTGGCGTATTTCCTGCCAAGCTGCCATAAGTCATAGCGGAAACCGGATTTTGATTGATATTTCACATTTAACATCACGCTCTGTTGGCGAGAGATCCAGCGATCTCGCAGGCCATGGAAGCAAATTTACATTGTTTTCGGCCAAGAAATGCATAGTTAATCGGGCTGTATGAGGCCAAGCATTATCTTATTAGAATATTCCGTTCGCAATGGTCTGCAAATAGGGTAATGCCACAGGCTCCAGGACATCATCCTGTATATAACTGAGAGCTGTTTCGATGCCACTAATTAGTACTAATGGTGAAACGGAAGTGATAGAGCCCCAAACTATCAGGTGCTGTATGTCGGCGAGAGATAGACTCTTCGTTAGCCCTTTCTCTACTAATAGCACTATAAAAGTATCGAAATTCATCACTAAACACTAGTGAATACCATTCATTCCGCCACTGTTACCGTTACGAATACGTTGCATTTTTAGTTGCAAGCAGTGTATTTTATAAAAGAATCATTATTTGACTAATAATAGTTTCATTTAAATCGATTCCGTTGCAGAGAAGCAAAGATTAAATATCCGCCTATTACAGAAAGAAGGAATTGAATAATTTCCAACCCGATTCGCCATGATGCGGCCTGATTAGACCCTATAAATTAAAGCGAATTGCTCAACTCGGTTCGACTGAACCCGGCCTAAATTCAAACAAATCCGACCCGAATCGAAATTAGAAATCACTCGACTTTTCACCTCGGGTTAGTGAAAAATAAAAGAATTAAAGAAACGAAAGGCGTTTATTATTTTATTGAGTTAGAAAAAGAAATGTTTCTCTGAATCTAGTGGGACAACATTTTGCAGTTTTCAATAGTTTGAGAGCATTTTTTTTGTAATAATAGTAATAATAATAGTAACAGCTGTAAAATAAATTTATAAGTAAAATTAAAGTAAGCAAAATTACAAATTAATAAGTAAACCTGTAGATTAATCAGCTAATATCACTTATAGATTTGTTTTGCAAAAAATATTGATGACGTAGTCAAAACGGAAGGAATTCCCATTATCTTCTATAAGAAGGAGCAATTTCCGTATATATAACTTTACAAAAAACATATTTTTTTTTGATTGCCAAATCGTATGTGCTCAGTATATCAATTAAAATATCGTGCAATCTCACGCATCAGGAAATTGGCCCTTTTTAATTAATTATGAAAGTGAAACGTAAAAGAAAGAAGCAAATAGATTAAATCAACAAATAGCAATCCTAGAGCACGTAAAAACAAACAGTGAAAGTGTATTCCATTATCAAATACGCTCACATACTAGTTCACATAGCTTGTAGCAAAAGTCTTTCGATTATCTCTTCAATCTAGTCTTGTCTATCTGCTCGTTGCGCAACTCATTCTCTTATAGCATCTTTCCAGCTAATGCGTATGTAATAAAAATGTCAAAATGTCTGCCTTTAATGGGTGTATCTTTCTTCCTTGTGAACAAGCATAGTAATTACTCACGGCCGTAGCATCATCGCGGGCAAATAAATACTTCAGAAACATCTCTACGTATTCAAATAAACTAAAATACGCGGTTTTTCTCTATTATATATGGAGATAAGTATCTAAGCGATATAGCAATTGCGCAATCAAAAATTACACACGATTTTTTCACTTGCGGTGATGATCGTTTTCTTTTTCAGAAACCCAAATCTTTCCGTAAGAAATCGTTCGGCGACCTCCAATCAACGGAGAACCTTATGATGCCGTCCCCGTGCAACAGAGTCTTTCTGGTTGAAGCTCCCTGTGCCATGTCTCCACCTCAGTTACCAATGGCTGCGAAGCCAAGACACCTATTTTTATTCTCCGATTTATTGTTAGTTGCTAAACCGAGAAACGGTGGTACTTTCAAGCTCAAGGTAAGAATTACATTCAGTGTTATCTGTAACGGAATTTAATTTTTTTTTTTTTGGTTCTTTCAGGAAAGAGTTCGAGTATCTGAACTTTGGTTAGCACCTTACGCAGATTCTGAAACGCGATTTCTCTTAGGTTGGCCAGCACCAGCCAGAACACTTTTAGTTACGTTCTGCACGCAAGCAGCAAGGGATTCTTGGTGGCGAGAGCTACAGCAAGCCTTGGCCGCACAACTACGATTGGAACCCCCTACTACTAATATTAAAGTTGTATACAGAGACCCTCTCAGTGGGACAGAATGTGTAAGTTACATATTGAGCTCGTCTCTTTCATTGTTGTGCATTACTTTAAACTTGTCTTCCAAAAAAACAGAAAAAGCTTATTTCTCGTTGTTGGTTAATATTTTATAAATTTGATATCCATCTCCAAAAATCTATGGGCGATGTTTAACCGGCTTAAATAATTTTGCAGAGTGCTTGATTATACACATATTAACGCACCTCTTTTATATTTTTTAGTCAAAAACATTAGGTATAGGCCCAGAAATTAATTCTTGTGATATCGCCCGGATGGCTTTAGACGAAACTCGAACACCGGAATATGGTTACACAATATGGACAAGAGACAGGGATAATGCGCCATGCCCATTACTGGGTTGCGAAAGACCTCACTCCATACAATTATCAAGGTTTGTACGATTGACACCTTTTAAAAATTGCTTCATGTTAAGAATCGTTTTTTTTTCTTTGCAGGCTAAGGCAATCGATTTGCGCGGAAGAAGGTTTCGATTTAACCCATTGTAACAACAATAGAGCACCCTGTGATATAGTGTTTGAATTGAAGCCAAATTGCAAGCCAACACCTAGAAAGTTAGTTAGCCGTAAAACGTTTCACTTTTATCGAGTTTATACGTTTCATAAATTTTAGAACGCATCTGAAACTCTTCCGAAAAAACAGCGGACGAATATTCGGCGTTCCCTTATCGAGATTGTGTGTGAACAATATGTTACCGCCAGTAATAAGTACCATCTTAAGGACGCTATTTCAAAAAGGCCTTCATACTCAGGGAATATTTAGAAGATGCGCATCTGCCAGGGCTTTAAGGGAACTAAGAGAAAAAGTTGATACCCAAGGTAAGTAAACATTTTATAAGCCTTTCAAACATCTTTGCATCGGCCTCATTTTAAACTCTTAGGTGCTGCCGTTTACGATGAGTTGTCAAATACGCCGGCTCTTTTGTTAGCAGCGTTGCTCAAAGACTTTTTGAGAAGTTTACCAGAGCCGCTACTAGTAGGTAACGCCCAAGAATGGTTGAATGTTGCAAGCTCCGGAAGATTAGAGCACTTAAGAAGGTTGTTGAACATATTACCCAGAGAAAATCATGTGCTGCTAGCTCATGTAATTTGTCTATTGTATCACATTGCTAAAAAGGCTAGATATAATTTAATGTCAGCGACGAACTTGGGTAAATATACTCAAAGCACTTGTGTGTCTACTATATAAAAATTTCTCTATCTCCAAAGGCGTTTGCGTCGGTCCAAGTCTTCTGTGGGAACCAACGCAGAACGCTCCGATGCGTACACTGCCATCCTTAATGGAAATTCTAATTAACCAATGCCAAACGCTGTTTGGGCCGCAAGTTACCTCGCTTTTAGGCGAAGTTGCAAACGACAGTGGAGCGGAAGAATCAGACAGTCTACATTGTAAGTATTGTACTAGTATTGATCTGATCTTAAATGCAAAAGCGATAGATAATAAAATATTTCCAAATTTTTTGAAATAAGAAACAAAAATGAAGATTTTTAATATGGTTCCAGCAAGATAGGTACCCGGTTCATTTTGGCTTAAATATTTGAAACCAAAAACTAAATCAAAAATTTAGGAACAGCTTTGCACGCAACACTTAATTCTAAACAACTTTGCTAGTGTCTATCCACGTTTGTGGTACCAATATGTATAAATTTTCAATGGAAGAAGCGTAACTGGTAATAGATGTATGTCTGTGCGAATAAGATGAAGCATAACTATTTTTTACACTCTTGTGTTCTTACCTCAGAGTGTGCATAAATAGTAATGAGCATATAAGAAGGGTAATTATGATTAAGAATGTTTTTTGCGTTGTTGGCACTTGGTTTATCTTGAATTTGTTTATTTGAAACTGAATATTTTTTATAGATTGTAAAACAGAATTCAAACAAGTCGTGAGAAGTAAAAGAATATGTATTGTATACAACACGGCGATTTAGATGAATAATATTAAGATATGTACATAGTTATCAACCAACTTAAACTACCGTATTTCGACTTTCTATGTATCTGGTGAGTAAAGCGTGTTTTTGAACTTGCGACCAGCAATTGTGTTGATAGCATGGCTATCGGCAATGGTCTGCGCTGTTTTAGTACTTCAACTAACATAATTACCGCACCAACGACAAAATCAGCAATTGTGCGCTTTCAAAAACCCGCAGATTATGTTAACTGTTTTATGTGAGGTGCTAACAAACGTTTGAACATTACTTCTCATATACGTGAGCCTTGTTGCTAACAGCGATTCTTTTTCAGCGTTGGGCTTATCGTTGGACAGCACCGAATTGAGCAAGGATCAAAAATCTTTAAGCAGAGATTCGGGATTGACACTGTCAGAAGACGACAGGGATAGTCCGGGCTTGAATTACAATCATGCTACTTTCCACCGGTCGGATTGGGCGCGACAGGCGGCAAGAATACGATCGATGGATAACACCTGGATAGAAGAGGACGAAGCTTTTTGCGCATCCAACGAGAGCTTATGCGGACCTCCTATTCCCCCTAGAAGGCCGCCACCGCTAAGACATCTACCTCCCGTGCATCTACCGCCCATTTATAGACCACCACCTCCACCGCCTCCGACATATGCCACCGCAAGACTTTTACTTGTTACGGACGCAGAAAGTGAAAGTTATGTATAGTATAGTTTAGGCGAATACTTTAGTTATAGTTTATGAAATATTTGCAATATGTTAAATAGAAATATGCAAATAAGTAACCGATTCTTCTAAAAAATTCTTTTCTTTTTGAGAAATAGCATAGAACTTAATGTCACATTTACATGAATCCAATTATTACAGAAGATAAAGTGCCATTGATCGCTAACTTTCTCTAAACAGTTTAATTACCATTAAAAACATATCTTTTGATATATTGCAAATATAATCGATTGAAAAATGTACAATTTTCTCTAAGCATAGTAGAAATACGTATCATATTTATTGTTGTTTGGGTGCTCCTTGTTACGTGTACATAACTATGTTTAAAACAATGTATTTAGTATGGTAAATACGAATTTGTAAATAGGACACATTTATATGTAGTTATTAATTTGCAATACCTGCATTAATAAAAAATATAGATTTATATTTTTTTATTATCCTTTTATACTCAATATTATTTTTACAAAGCCATATTAGCTTTAGATCTTTGTAAACAAAATATAATATGATTATGTAAGAACTCGAAATTTTCAACATTAATTGATATGCATATAATATATAACATTGTAAATTCTGTTTTTCTTTGACAAATCTATTAAAATTTGATAGTACATACGAGTTTTATTCCTAAAACCAAGTAATAGTAGAGGCTCATATTTTAGTGAAAATAATGTAAACAACGAAGGAAATGTAGATGTGTTTTTGAGTTTGAAGCATGTTGAGACGCGTGCGATAGAATGCAGCAATACACTACTTGTTCACAGACAATGTCCTGGAAGTCTGGGGCAGAAGTCTCAAGTGTCCTGCATCCAGTTTTTAATTTTATTCTAACGGAAAGTTATCGCTTAAACCATTTGTACGTGAAAAATCACAAATACTTGCAACAGCGAGACGGGAACATCACAATAATAAAAAAAACTGCGGAAATAAATCGTACACTACTAAAGCAATAAAGGCTCGATTAATTTCGGATTACGCGGATCTTTCACTGCAAAGATATTTCAGCCGCCGCTCAAAATATATGATGGCGCCTGCAAATTTACTCGTCTAGATTAGCAGAGGGAAATGGTTAAAATGAGAATACAAAAGACATTTATGCAAAAAATTTATATACCGGCCGATGGACTTTAAGCGCCAGAAACCGGAGCAACAGCCAAATGTCTAGCCGCAATAGACTGCGCCTCATACTATGGGTTATTAAATTTTATAATAAAAGTAACAACTATGAATTATTTGATAAAAATACATCGTTAAATAAGTTGGCTACATTCAAAGAAGTTATAATAAAAATAAAAACTTTATTAATTACAATAACTCAAAAGAACACACAAGTTTTACAAGAACAGTTTTACACTATTAAAAATAAAAATTATAATTCTAATAAAAACATTCCGTATAATTTCTCTTCCTCTGCATTCTTAAAAGATGCGTCGAATTGAAATCTGTGTACTGCAGAGAAGCCTTCGCTTACGTTAGGTTCCTGAAATTTCTTATTATAACTATTTATAATTATGTCGCTTACAGGAATATGACTTTTATCTGTTAGACTACGAAATCTGTTATTATGCTTGCAATGCTTAATTGTTACATCCATATGAAAACATTTACATGAGACATCATACTTCTTGCATAAATCGACATATGGCTTCCTCGAATCAATATCCGGATTCGTATTGTCAACAACTACAGACTTCTGTGTTTTCAAGCATTCCTCAAATAAATTTAAACATTTCTGCTTACTACCTAAAGTGTCCCTATTGATATACTCATAACCATGCGGTATCAAATGCTTTTTGCAAAAATGAGATTTTCCAGAGCCTTGGCATCCAACCATAAGTACAGCTTCTGGGTCCTTAGACACAGGTACTCTTCCATTATGTGTTTTAACAACCCGGGGATCAAATTCTGGCATAAGATACTTTACCTTTCTAGCTTTAAGAAAATATTCTTCGGGAGTGTAAAAATCTATTCCGATATTGATTGCGAATAATCGGTCTGATATTGAATGATCTTTCTTCTTATGTGGAGCCCAGTTCTTTTCACGTCCCGCTGCATCTCCCACATAAAACGATTGCTCTAAATTTACTTCTTCGTCCATAAGCTTTAGAAGAGTATTCCACATACCAACAATAGGTTTTCTATAAATGTCTTTCTGCGTTGCGATAAATACTTGTATCGGAATTCCAATTTTATGAATAATATTATCAATTTTCTCTTTAAAAGATGGAATAACTCGTTTCTCTTGACCTAGTCGAAGCTGATTTGAAATTATTATAACTTTATAGCCGTCTGAATATAAATCTTTTAATGTTTTCTGTATATTTGGAAAAGCTAATATCCAATCGTTTTTATCTTTTGGAAATCTTTGTCCGGATTTTGTATTTATCAATGTACCATCTAAATCAAAAGCAGCAACGCTGGTACCTACTGTATCAACGTTAGGTGTATAAATCAACAGAGAATTATCGATAAATTGCCAATCGCCATCGAAATCATCCGGAATCACTTGCTTTGAATTTGTGTCTTCTTTGAGTTTCTTCCTTGGGGTGATCTCATTCAGATTGTCGGTCTCGAAAACTACTTCATACACGAATTTTCCTAAGACTAATTCAATCTTATCTCCATTTGCAAAAGCGTATTTTGTACCTTTGCTCATGGCATATCCATTGTACCCCGACAGATTTGCACCTAGCGCCACACACTCGACAATTCTTTGTTGATAATCTGCTGTTAAAGATAATTGTATTTTAGAAACTGCTCTATCCAGTACTGATGTGTCTCGGTTTCTTCCCAAATACACTACGTGGTTATGTGGCAGTATAACTCTCTTGTAGCCTGCATTCAACGGTTCAACATAACACTTTGTTACAGTAGTCATATCTGAAATATTTGTGCGGGATGAACAAATTTGAATCTATATTTCTTACAACCTACTACTGATTAAAGTATTTCTAAACACGTTAAAAATTTTGAACATTTGCACATTATCTTTAGGGCACTTGTAGATATCACTAAAATTATCTGTAGCTCGTAGATTAACAAATTGAGCTTTCTCAACAACATTAAAATCACAGATCAAACGTAGATGCACGGTTCGCAAATGCGATTAAATTAAATTGCTGTGATTGTGGACCATCGTGGGACTAGTTGTGTAGTTCCAGTTGATTCCAACAGGGGCGCCACCAGATTGAGCTATTTCGAACCAAAATTGGGACATTTTTTGGGATTATTTTTCTACTTTAAATTTTTGTGATGCCAGATGGGGTGAATAAAAAATCCTAGAAAAATCCACGAAAATTACAAAAAAATCATGAGATTACAGACAAATATTTCGCTTATAAGAATGAATTTAAGTTGGGTATGTGCCCTATTTTTCAGGTTGATTTCAAATTAAATCAATTTCCGATATTTGATTGATATTGGATAGATGTCTCTACTTTACGTATTTCAATTTAAAATTTATAAAATAAGGAACTTCTGTGATATAATGCTAAAAATTGTAAGATTTAAAATTTCTTTGATGATGAGATCGTGATAGTTTCTAAAAAATCACAAATGATAAGAGAAAAAGCGAGTTAATTATTATCGGAACCATCAACATATATTGTCTGGGAAATCGAAAAATTTTTACTGGGGCTTGAACCCTCCAATCAGTAACTTTTCATATAGGTTTAAAAAAAATATCGATTGTGAGACTGTGAGACTTTTTATGAAAACCAGAAAACCTGAAATTCTAGTTCTCATCATAGAGAAACTTAAAGCTCGAAATGTATTTGATTGGTTGAACGAAATTATAAAGCAGTTCAAAATTAAATTGAAGATACAATTTTGTGATTTTTCTATGAACAGCCTCTAATTTTATATCTCGAAAAGAAGTTTCAGATAGTTACATCGAATAAATTAATAAATAATTGTATATCATATTTGTGGTCCATGCACAAAGTAATTATACAAATCACGTATAATAACAGCGAGTGTGTCTGTATGTTGGGACCGTATCCAGTACGCCATATCACGCGCAACGCAGAAAGCGAACCAGTTACGTTTTGTATTAGTTCATCTTGGGTCTCTACGCGAGTTAGTCGAACGTCGTTTGCTTAATTCATAGTGTGTCTGACGTACAGAAGCGCAAAAGGCGACTATCGCTTGAAAATGTAGAAAGGTATATTATGATGGTGCTAAAATAGAAAATTTGGTTCAAGAGCTTCCAATGCATGCACCATAACATCTGCAATGGAATTGTTTTTCGATCTGTCGTTACGTCCACGCTTAACCACAGCCGTTTATCTTTAACTACGGCCTTGATTTTTTTCGTTACCTTCGCGCATACAGATGGTAGATACCTGCGTAACGTTGTCCGCGATTGTACCTCCCAGGTGGAATTTTATTTATTCCAGGACTCGAGAAACATGGACATGGACAGGTTTAAAAAAAATATCGATTGTGAGACCGTGAGACTTTTTATGAAAACCAGAAAACCTGAAATGCTAGTTCTCCTCATAGAGATAAAAATCTAGTACAGAATAAGTTTGTAATAGAACACCTTTTACCAGTGGCCGACTTACCTATGGCGCTGCCCCTAGCCAATCAGTGACTTTCATATAGGTTTAAAAAAAATATCGATTGTGAGACTGTGAGACTTTTTATGAAAACCAGAAAACCCGAAATGCCAGTTCTCATCATAGAGATAAAAATCTAGTACAGAATAAGCTTGTAATAGAACACCTTTTACCAGTGGCCGACTTACCTATGCCGCCGCCCCTAGGCACCATTCGGCCAGTCGCCCCTTTGTGTTTCCCGAATAAAGGAAATGTCTCAACGTAACAGGCAATTTGTAATTTGTCGTCATGGGCGCGCTTTTATACTATGCCTTTTACCAAGAAAGGCATAGTGAAATAAATTATTTAGAATCTTTACTAATACATCTTTAGATGAAAAAAAATATTTTGCCGTTTGGGCGAGAGTGAATATGAATAAATTAATCGTCGGACGCAATGCCAATTCGATAACAAATTTTTTAAAATAAACTCTCCCAATGGAAATTAAATTGAGGGTCACATTGACCCACTGTAATGTTTCAATAATGATAGCAAGAACTGTGGCGTAGTATGGTAAACAACACATAAGTATCGGCACCCTCCGCACCACACAAGTTTAAT
>LR737383.1:32975-68842 GCA_902655005.2 Marronus borbonicus | reverse complement strand
TTCTGTAACCTTTTCATGTTTTTTACCAACCGACCGAACTTCTCTGAGCGGCAGTGAACATAACTTAACAGTCGAAGAGTTAATTACATGACAAGGCAACACGAAGTATAGTTTCTATTCACTTAATTAAAATTAGGAATAAGTAAGAACAAAAGAATGCTATAATGAATATTTCTTATCTTATATAATACAAATTCCACACAACAATTCAAAAAAGAGCCTATTATGAAACGAACTAAAGAGAAAGTGGAACACTACTAACAATTAAAGAGTAAGCGCTTATATTCAATTAGTCCAGACAGTCGCAACTAACAATTCCAGTGACTAATTGCAGAAAACCTGTCAACCGGTGCAATGACGAAAAACGTATTTCCCATTATAAACATCTCGCCAAAAATACTTTCTAGTTAACTCTTTAGCTGTAGGTATCGAAGTAAATATATTCTACTCTTGTAAAAAAAAACTATACGCACATACATTAAGATGTGCAGATTCAATGCAATGGCCGATGGTGCCGACTACTGTATGACTTTGTTCATGTCTGCGACTAGATCATTGCTGGAGAATCAAAGAAAACTAAGATCCCCAATTACAATTAATTATACGTTATCAATAAACGCAAATTACAAAAAAAATGCTTGAATTTAGTAGCGATGAGACTATGGTGAACATAATGTTAAATACGAGGGCAACCTTAAACATTTCCGGAAAAAGAAAAGAACAGATATTTTATTAGAAAAAGCATTTTTTTGTTTCCCAAAGTATTCACCTTTAAGTTTTAAGCACCTTTGCATTTGAAAAAAATTGTTTTCAAAATATTTCAATCTGAAGTAGATATCTCAGAAACATGCTTCACGAAAAATGTAAATTTTTTCACTAAATTGAAACGATATTAATACTAAACTACGCGGCCGACTTAAATTAAACAGATATACAACACAAGAATTCTTTGGTATTACAAAAGTAGTCGACGATCTTATAAATATTTAGACCAGTACTACAAGGTGTTCGTACTATTAATAAAATTAGTAGGCGTTGTGTTCTTGTGTAAATATTTTTACCGAGTTTGTAAAATAGTTTCCTCGTATCCATTAACACGCTTATCAAATTGGCCATTATTTCCAACGTAAAAGGTCGTATCATTAAACACTTTCTGGTTAAACAGGATATCCATATTGCGCGTTGACTTTGATAACGCATTAAGGCAGCTATTGATAGATACGAATAGAGATTAAGGTCGATAATAAACGGATCAGATTGACGCTTTAAAATAAAAATACAAGCTATTTTATTTCGAGCAGAAAATGTAGTGTGTAGTAGGTCCAATCACATAGTTTTATTATAAACAATTGATTCTGGATTTTCTTGAATGTGCTAGATGAACTGATGAAAATTGATAAACAAAAGATGAAAGCTTATAGTTATTTTCTGTTGATATTCGCCTTGTTTCACTGTAATGTAGATGTGTACTAATTTGGTGGCCCCGCCGAGCCTTTATATATGTAATAAGCTATTAGCTCTCTAAGCACGAAAAGTCGTTTGAAAAACTAATTAAATGAGGGATTAATTTATTAAAATAAGCGACGAGATTTATCAACAATTCAAATGGTAATTATTCAAAGACAAAGCAACAATCGTAAAGAATTTATACCGCATAAAAGTAAAAGCTTTCTCGGCAGTTAATTATTATCTACGACGGACATCGAAGTAACGAAACCCGGAATCAAGTATCAAGTAGAGTAAATACGATTAATGGATGTAAATAGACCCAATAATAGTATAAGCGCGTTTCTAGTTACCCACGCATGTAAATGAAGAACAACCTAAACAATAAGATAAGGAAATAGTAGCTACTATTACAGTTGTAAAATGTTGGGCTATTTCTGTAACGTGTAACATCGCTAACGGTTTATTTAATAGTTATTTTGTGCAAGTTTATTGCCGATTTTGTTCCCTACTTTTCCACTATTCACCTTCTATTAATAATTCTATTAGTTTCCCTTCCTATTTACGCTATAAATTTATTTTCCATTGTTCTTGAGTAGTTCGTAACAGCTATTAATCGCACAGTGTTCATCTGGTGGGTGGGTCGGAGATACTTTCCTTCCTGAGCAATTTAGAGAAAAAGATTTAAAATAAAAATTATCCGCAGATAAGGTTGGACAACACAAAATAAAAAATATTCGGGGACTAGTTTTACGCAACGAACATTATGCTTAAGTATGTGAACTTCAATTTACGACAAGATTCTTAAATGGAACACCTGTATATAAACATTCTCACCCTGCCACGTACACCAAACTCTTAACCATCTCGTACGAAATTCTCTTCCGTCATTCCTGCAAAAAAAATGCAAACGCGCCTGTCTTCCAAATATTATTCCTCATAATTAAATAAAATCTTTACCAAACGTTTGAAACGGAATTGCGCCATGTATCTAGTCTGATTTCATTATCAGGCCATGTTTGAATATTAATTATCGCTATCTACATAAAGACGACAATATTCGCAGATTAAAATGTAAATATTTTAGTAGCGCAATCGATGAATCAGTTCTACTTTTTTTAACTTTACATGCGGGAATCGTCTCCAATCATTGTTATCGCCGAATCATTTATGGTACATCCTCTATTTAAATATACCCTTTTCTAGTCGAGCGGTTTATTTTTAAACACGTGTAAGCGATGTCGTTAAACTCGAGGATAAATACGTATTATTAAAGCGACTCTCATCGGGCGATAGTGCAAAACCGACCATTTATTATTATCGTTTATTCATGTTAACAGAATATTAAATTTAACACACACATCCATGCATTATCGCCGCTGCTATAATTAACAATACAATGTAGTATTACAGTTTCGCGATAATAAGGTATTTAAATCTATTTCGTGGCGGGTTTATCGTTACGTTGTTCCACGTACGCGCTTACACATACACATGTGTCTGCGTGCATTATGTGGAAATTTTGGCGAGACCTTGTTTGTGTAGCATTTTTTTCCTATATGTATTTACCGCTCGGAATTTGCTTAGGTTCGAGATAAAATTAAATCGTTTTGGGTCAACGACACCCGGATCAGGTGCAAACTATAGATACATTCGTTTTAGTTTGTGCGCTTCTATAACAACAAAGCGCATTCGTAATCTTGCCCTACTTTTGTTTGACATATTTATTTGTTGATAAAAATTACACTTATGCGTGTACGATATATTTATGAATTTACTACATACGTATGTAGATATAGTTGCCGGCGAAAGTCTATCTGTACACACGTACCCGACAGAAGATTAAATTACAATGCCAAGATAGGTAAATACACGAGTTTATTTAAGAGAAGGACTAGGTGCAATAAAACCAGCAATTAAAAACATAATTTCGATAAATAAATTTAAATTATCTCGAAGGATTGAAAACAGAAATAAAGCATTAAAATTTTTATGGAATTGTATAAAATATCTTTTGAATTTTTTAGGAGTTCAGTAAAGGCATTGAATTTACATGCAAATCTATAAATATTTATAATTTATTTCATATCGTACTGATGAAGAAAAATATTCATGTAAATTTCGTTCTGTACAAGAACTCAAGCCTATTGATCACGTAGTGAGAGTGCACTGCACTGGTTTGAAACTCCAAACCATTGCCTTTTGAGAAGGTTGGTGTTTGGATAGCAGCTTCACGAAGAAGAATTATTGGTTCATTATTCTTTCACGGAATAGAAAAACAAGGATTTGAAGGAAATCCCGCTTATAATAATTGTTTGCTAAATTCTTCCTTCTACTACTAAATCACTGTCTTAATACAGCGACACTAGCACATATCAGAACAACAAAATTGTTGAAATGATTCTGGGCTTCCAAAGAATTGATCCAGATAGCTGGTACGTCATATGTGATAATAAGCGAAAAAAATGTTTAATGTAAAATGTGCCTGATCTTTTTGTTTTATTTTCAATACACTCTTGGAGTTTGGTCCGTTCTTCCCGACTCGCCGTGTATTAATTTAATAAAATATTTTTCCACGTACATACATACATATCTTAACTTGAGTGTAGGCTTTCACGACCGCAATCCATTGTAGAAATGTCTTTCGGGTGATGTCGTGTAGTTGATTTTTAACTTGACGTTTCGCTGACTATCCTGTCAGCTTCTTCAGAAGATTTCTAAAGACTGCTGTTGTTGTCTTTTGCTGCTCGTTATATATCCCATTTCTGTTCCGCTTTGGTAATCCATAACCGTTCTGCCCTGCTGATCCATAACCGTTCCGTTCCGCTGAGTCGCGTCGTTCGCTGCATGACGACCTCGCAGTGCCAACCTCCACTCCAAAATCGACCAGCTACTCCCTCCAAATAAGGACGTGTTACCAAAACTAAGAGCAAAAGGCATATACGAACTGAAATGCCAATGTGGAAAAAGCTACATCGGTCAAACAGGACGGAGTATTCAGTGCAGAGTGAAAGAGCACGAGAGAGACGCACGCCTTAGGCATACTGAAAAATCTGCAGTAGCAGAACACCTGCACCAACAAGGAGACCACCGCATAAGCTACAGCGACGTCAAGGTATTAGCCAGGACCAGCCACTACTACCCGAGGATAATACGCGAATCCATAGAAATAATGAAGAACACCAACAACTTCAATCGCGAAGATGGATACAGGATCAGCAACACGTGGAGGTTGGCACTGCGAGGTCGTCATGCAGCGAACGACGCGACTCAGCGGAACGGAACGGTTATGGATCAGCAGGGCAGAACGGTTATGGATCACCAAAGCGGAACAGAAATGGGATATATAACGAGCAGCAAAAGACAACAACAGCAGTCTTTAGAAATCTTCTGAAGAAGCTGACAGGATAGTCAGCGAAACGTCAAGTTAAAAATCAACTACACGACATCACCCGAAAGACATTTCTACAATATCTTAACTTGCTGTAAACATATCCTATTACCTACGCGATAGTATACATATCTATGTATCTGCAAAGTTGCGATTAACAAAAAAATGTTATAAACAATATTATTAAACATTGTTTGACTTTGTACCATAGGTTTTAAGTGATATCGAAAAATGTTTGAAGAATTGCTTTTACCCGATTGTGGCTTCGATACATAAGAATTGGTGTGTACGATGATAACATAACATCAATTATCCAACTATAACGCCAGCATAATAATAATAATCATGTTCCTAATAATTTTTAACTTTAATAAATAACAGTCGACTTAGAAGACGTATGCATACGCATCTCCCAACATTTTCAAATTTTATCGTTCGATATATCATAATAGCTGTGATTTATGATATAAACATTACTTAATTATTTTGATATCTATGGATTACCTCATTAGAAACATGTACTTTCTACCATATCTGTATAATAGTAATAAATTAAAATTTATTCACTCAATTTACACCAATAAATGTTGAAATTTTGCAGCTAATTTCAGCAATAATCTTGTCAGATTTTCGATTAATAAGAGAGCAATGAATGAGCTTCGATAATACGTATATAAAGGCCTGCTGTAACCCAAGTTCAACAATGAAATTAATTATTTTTAATTACTTGTTTTCCCTATGTGTGCAGATTGTTGTTACAGAGATAGCAATGTATTTTACAGGCATGTTTTGATAAGTTTTCTATTCTGTGAGGTTATAGGCAGAAGCACTGACCAATTTATATATTCACGAGGATGGTACGATAAATACCTGTGTTAAGGAGGAATTTAATAAATTTATTTCTCGACATAATCTCCTTATAGCTCCTAACGCTTCGCCTAGGGATATTTCAACTTCTGCAAGCCATCCAAATACCAGGACATGTCGAACGCTGCTGTTTCGGAAAGATCTCTTCATTTGACGTGAACCATTTTTCGTCAAGCCATTTTTTGAACGACCGAACTGAACTGGTTTTGTCGTCGCAATTGCTCATGAATGAGCCAGGCCTTTATCACGATAGATAATTTTTTCCTTCATCAAGTGGGGATTTTTTCTCGTTAGTTTAGCTAGTTCGTCGCTACAACTTTTCCCACTGATGGCCTTCTTTAGTGCACCTTCGCCGAGAAAAACCCCATTTTGCCGCATTTTGCATTTTGCATTTTTGACCAACCCTAAAATTCCTGTCTTTCAAGTGGACCGTTTGGAGAGGAAATTTTACAGCGATTAATAGGGTTTGATATATTATTTTCAAGATATTTCACAATAATTTTCAGTTTAAAAATTGAAACAATATTTGGAAATAGTTTATGAAGGCTCTGTATAAAACTTAACGATAAGGTGTGATACGCATAGCCTTTCATTTCGTTCCAACAAACACCATAATCTTCATTACATTCCCAAATATTTAATAATTTCAACAAGAGCGATGCAAATGCTAACATTTCAACATGATACCTTGAAAACAGTTGGTGAGTTGAACAGTTGAACCAGTGAGGTGAGGTGTCGGAATTGTAACTACTTCCGGTTCAACCGAAAGCGTTTCGATCAATAGGTTCGATATTATGTCTACCTATTCTAAAAATTCCACTCATAATAACATCACTAAAACTTCCAACGTACGAGTTTCGTGAAATATCCGTAATACAGATCCAATTGAAACAAATGATACAGAAACCATTTATCAATCAGTTTAAACAAAGTAACTGATGAAAAACAGCTGCTAAATTGATAATGGCGAAAGTAGGTCAGACGTGATTTACACGCTTCAACTTATTCCAAAATAAAATAAATTGCTATCATTTTATAAATTTCAAGGTAAATACTCCGAATGTTTCCGGCGGCACTTAGTCACTGCACTGCTGGAACCGTTCTAAATTTATAATAATGCCGAACATTGATACATTTTTATTTTCAGAGAGTAACAATGAATTAATTATAATTTATGTTTGCCATATTGCGATGCTTAAAATTACCATCATCGATCATTGAGATCAAAAACCCGCAACAGAATAATATCAAAAGCTTTTCATAAAGGTGCATATAATAAACCTGCGAGTTCAAAATATTAACGCATGCAAAAGAAATTGATAATTTAGCACTCTCTTTGTATCACACCATATGCTTATATCACACCACAGCTCATTTAAGATAGATGTAAGTGGAATGTTTACATCGTCAATAAGAGTATGTAACTTCTACTTATTGTAAGTGGTTGAGCCAACAGATTTTAAATATCGGTAAGAAATTTTAAAGTAAATATTATATACCTTAAGGAAGTATCAGCCACAGGTACAGTGTGATGTGGAAGATGGAATCAGCAAAATGAACATTTGATTTTATTAAATAATATTCTAGTTGTAATTTGTATTTTCTTGGAGGTCACACGCAAGGGTCATTTACTTACTTATTTATGAAATAAAGTTTTATGAAAATCAATTAAATTAGCTAAATTATCGTTATTTTTGCGCGATCTTCGATGTCGTTCCACCTTGGGTAGCGACAGATTTACAACGGAAAATAAAACCTTGTGCGGTCATAAAATGACAAAAATATGGTTGTAATATGCTGGTTATAATGTTTAATTGTTCCGATTAACATTCGAACAACGGTGTCCTGTAGTAATTTATTCTCAACATTTTAGATTAAAATTTCATATTATAGGGAATTTGACGCTTTCCACTCGCGTTAGAAATTAATTGAAAACTTAATTGTTAGATATTGTTACGTTCTCCTAGTTTGAAGAACAATGCCGCTAGTCATCTGCTTCGGTGTGAGGCGAAAGGACCAATTGCTTATATGTAATTCTTATGTGTTTACTCGCTTAATCAGTTGATCTCAAATTAAACACAGCACGTAGATATACAAAATATATTTATTAAATAATTCCCTTATATATCTATATATAAATATATAAATTCAAATACATAAATAGCATACTAGATGGATTTCGTAATTCGGTTCCTTCTTTGTGTACGCATTCAAATGTCTAACGCTAGGGCCACCACAAAACCGGACCGGAGCATGAGCGTCCGGTTGGGCGACAGCAGCAAATAGCCGATCACTACCGCAGAAGGATGCTATACAACTCACGGCTACCCAGACGCTCGCGTTATTTCGTGTACTTATTTGATACACCACCTCTAGTATCTTGCTCCGAGCTGCTGTCTCATAGTTAATATTTAGACGCAACTAACGGTAAAATAAAATAAATAGACAAACGCAAAGATATACGCCCGTGTCCGCTACGCTGTCAACACCTTCGAGTTTCTTCTACCTATTCTATTTAATATAGATGGCTCAAAATTGATTTTGTAAAACTCGAAGTCGGAAAACGTCCTCCTGCAGGATTTTTTTTTATCTGTTCACTTGTTTATCCCATTGCCACAGTAATGCCAATCCAACGAGTTCACTTTGGCGGTTGATCTAACAATAACCACTTCCGCAGCTAGAGATGATATTGTGAACTTCGACTACTGGATTCCATCGCGCATGAATTTTGTGTTTTTTATAAAAAATATTCTCGAGATGTAAATCATTGTAATTATGAAGATTCTCCATAAAGCAATATTAATGGAATCTTTTTTTTTGATTATGTGAAGATTTTTGCTTCTTCGTCCTCTTTTTTTAGCCGGTTAAATTCAATTTAATTTAGCTTTACTTTCTTTGGGATATCTTTCTTTTCTTTTTGAGAACGAAAGGAAATCGTAAATCCAAAAGAATTTTTTTTTTATTACAATGTAGAAATTATTTTGGCCGTTTAATCTGGCTGAACGTTCCGTTGCGCACGTGTTGGTGGCGAACTCATAAATATCGTCGTCGATCTGTTCTAAACTAAACTAAAACCTCCCCACTTGACTGCCTCAACGCCACCTATTTGCGTTTGGGTCGGCTACCGCCCCCATGGAAGGCTCCAGCGCCTATTCTCCAATTTAGTGTCCAAATAAGTTCAAGTTCATTTTCTCCGTTGCTGCGGCAGTTGTTTCATTAATTACCAATTTTACGATATTGGTGGCTAATCGGTACGTGCCCGAATAGCCATATAAAATAAAAAGAAAAATTGTTAAGGGCGGGTTTAAGGCGTTTAAAATATTGCCAGTTGAAGAAACAGCGGAATTTTGCAAAAATCTCAAATTATGTCAATTATTTCTAACATTAAGGTAAGGTAGGCAACCATCTAAAAAAAATATATTCTATTTAAAAATTGTGCATTTCAAAAACTGAACACCCTGTACATTTAAGTACAATTCTGTGTCAGACAGCATTTTGTCTCCGGATGAAAACTTTCTCTAGATTACTCACGAATGGAACTATCTTTCGCCGCTGCATCAGGTGGACACGCTGTAGAATCTATGTACGTATTGTATGTTTAACGATTTTTAAATAGAGTAATAGTAATTCAATTTACATTCGATATACGCACTAAAACTCTGATTCAAATGCATGTAGGCAGTTGCTAGTTGTTAATAGCGCGCTTGTACATATATACCTCCATTAAAAACGGAAGTTTTGACTGTTAAGCTTTCAACACGTCGGAGCCGGTTACATATCCGCAAGCGTCGCTGAGTTACTCGTCCTATGTAATGTACACGTATTTGACGGTTAAATTAATTTATTAGGTATACAATTTCCTTATTATTTTTGTTCTGTTAGTGTACTTGTTAGTACAACAAGAGTAAATATGATGTCTCTCACAGTTCGAGCATCTCTTTCACACGTCGGCATCTAAGAAAAACGCTTTCCGAACAAAATAAGAAGCGGCTTGTATTATACTAATACGATAATTAGAGCTACTTTATCCGTACACAAAGGAATCATTTTTTTCTTTTTAAGTGTAAGTATATTAGAAGACTTAGTAGATAGATATAAATTGATATAGTAGGTGAGATGTTTTTGTACACCAATCTTTGTTATCTAGTAACAATATTGCTTTTTCATTTATCACAACATAAAAGATTAGCTGCTATTAGTTTACTTCTAAGAACAAAATTAATTAGCCATTGTTAAACAATCACGGTTTCGCACTTATCAGCACTTATTTCACTGCGACCTTAATAGATCTACATAACCTCATGTACACTGCCGTTCAGAGAAGTTCGGTCGGTTAGTAAAAAACATGAAAAGGTTACAGAAACAAACGAAACTAAAAACAAAATGCAATTTTATTGTATGTACAGGTAAAAAAAGACGAAAATAAATAAATAAAAAGTTATTCTGGCCTAATATAACATACTGAACATTATATTTTCTTCTAATCGAAAAAACCTCCTTTGCTGTTAATCACCGCTCGAACTATTCTAGGCATTCTTTCGCTAAAATTTTGTTAAAACGAATTGTGGAATATTAATCCGTTCATGTTGCAGAATATTCCGTAAAAGTTCTTGTGAAGTTGGGCATATTTTTCGGATCCTCTTGTCCAGTTCATCCCACAACAACTCTATCGGGTTCAAATCTGGGCTTTGTGGCGGCCATGTCATTACTTTCAGGGTGTGCTGGTCTTCTTGCTCCCTTAGATAGTTCTTACACACTAACGCAGTGTGTTTTGGGTCGTTGTCATGCATGAATGTAAAGTTACGGCCTGTTATACGCAATCCTGATGGCACTGCATGATTCTGGAGTATTGCAAAATAATTTTCCTTCCTCATTACACGCTGCACTCTGCATAAATCTCCCGTCCCAGCAAAGGAGAAACATCCCCACACTAACGCAGAATTACGCCCCTGCTTCACTGTAGGCACAGTGCAGTTCGGGATCACTTTTCGGTTTTAGATCTTCGGACATAAACTCGTCGATTTTGCCGAAAAACCTCAAACTTTGACTCGTCACTCCAAAGCACGTGTTTCCAATCATCTAACGACCAATCTAGATGAGAACGGGCCCACTGTAGCCGTGTTGCTCTGTTGCCCCGACGTAATAAGGGTTTTCGAATGGCAATGCGTCTATGAACGTCCGCTTGTTGAAGTCGACGTTTTACCATACTCGCCGAAACTTGTTCTTCACGGCCGCGATCGACTTCGGCTGCTATTTGTGGCGCTGTTAATTTTCTATTGCGTTTGCTTAATAATACAATTCTCAAATCTTCAGCTTTTGTTGTTTTCCTAGATGCTCCGGGACGAACACGATTTTCTATAGTTCCAGTTGTCCGATATCGCTTTATGATGTCATTTACTGTTGAACTTCTCATATTTATTTTTTCAGCAATTTGTCGCCCCGAATATCCTTCTTCAAACAACGTAATAATGCGTGCACGTTTTTCTACACTGGTAGGCTTGCCACGTGCCATTTTGAAGTAAAACTTTCGCGCAAAAACTACACATGCACACCAATACACGTTTAACAGTAAAACGAAGCAAATTTATATCTTTACGCCCGTGATAAATAAACAAGAATGATACTGCGGTATATTTCCTAAATGTATTGCTTGTTAATAATCCCCGAACGACCCGTTTCGAAAGATCGGTACTTCCGAGAAATTCTTGGAATGATAATAAAAGGGACTTTATTGTGGTTGTCGCAATATTTCCACTTTACATAATAATTTATGGCTTTAATCCCTTAGAAAAGAGTGTACGCTTAATGTTTTTCTAATTTTCTGTATTAATAATTGTATACAGTGTGATATAATAGATTTTTATTGTATGACCGAACTTCACTGAACGGCAGTGCTTTCGCCTGGTACACTTTCCCAGTGCAAATGCGGACGTTTTTCGCAGCATTGTTGAAACAATGCAATAAGCTGGCATAGTACTCCCCATTAATCGTTTTGTGACACTGCTTTAATTAAAAGCAGCGCGAAAGCCTACAGTCTCTACGAAAGCAAACTTTTTAGAATGAGTCAATATGCGTAATCGAGCCCTTCAATATTAGTAATTAAGGACACGAATGCACCGAAATGCGTGTTAGAAATGTTTGTTTACAATTTGAATTTTACTTAGAAAAGTGTTACAATATTGTCATAAATATTGATAAACAGCGTTTCAATTCCTCGAAGTTGCAACAATCCAGCGATTTAAGAAGACAACTTTAAGAGCCATGTTTGCGACACTTTCTTGTTAGTTTCTCGACGCTGTTGTCGTTTTAAGAAGAAAATAACAAATAGAGACATCAAGAATAGCCGAGACCCGTCGACCTGAACCAAACGTCTATTAGGTAAGTGAGAAAGTCGGTTAGAGCTAACTTATGGCGAAATAAAGTGCTCGTTTGAATAGATCATAAAACTCGTGTCAGCTAATGAAAGGATATACCCATTCTAATCTTCTATACGCACATATTGTAGAGTCTTTACGAGTTCGCATACATATCTTAAGTACGAATTCGAAGAAATCTGTATTCGTAGCATTGATCTTATTTATGGACTCACATGCCTGGAATATATAATTATCGCAGAAGTTATTCGATTTCAACTTTAATATAAAAATTTTACCGTTACAAACTTTCCCTTATAAATAGCTTACTTGTAATATGTCCGACGTCTATTAAATTTTTTTTCTTTGCGAATCGAAATCATTAAATGTTTCGCAGGTTACCGAACGACTTCATAGATTATAAATATAGTAGAATTACCTGCACACATATGGACAGTTGATTAAATGTTAACTAGTGAGCTCCAAATCGAACTTTTCTTATAGTTTATTTTTAATGTTTTCATTTTTTAGGTGGGAGAATAAGAAGAAAAAAATTAATCCGATGTCTTCGCTTTTTTGTGCTCCCAGCTCTAATTAAACAACAAATTCCCCCAACTCCCAAAAAAAGTGACCGAGGTACAACATTTGGCGAGCAATTATTAAAAGATAAAGTGACTATTACCCTCGGGCTACCGAGTTTCAAGCCCGGGCTCTCAAGTTTTCCAAATTTAACGAACGCACCGTGCAATTAGCAAAAGCTATTGAAGGATACGATGGTATTATCATTCATAAAAAATGTAGTTATTTACAGATGTCGGCGGTACCCTTAAGAAACTCCAACATAGGCACTATGTAAGAAATTCCACGGGGTTAATCCCGGGAAACCCACCATAGGAATATGTGAAATTAGGAAAGAAATTAAGATGAAGCTTGCACATACGTACAAACGTGTTTCACAACTTTGGTTACACAGTCGCATCCACTAGAATTAAAATAATACAGAATATATCACAGCAAACAGAAAAAGATGTTGCATTTAATCGTTTTTATAACCTTCATTATTATATTTATCGGTTATGCGGTAAGCTTTACTCTTAATCCGGTCTGCTTCATGCTAAATCGAAAGCATAAACAAATTATTATTGTTTGTTTCGAAACAATTAAAAGATTATAAAGCGATAGATCTTAGCGTGGAAAAATTCGCTTATTGCCTTTAAAACCACCAGCTAAAAGCGGTATTATGTTACTTTATCTTATACACTAATTTTATGTTTTGACGAACATTATATTGCTTAATTGCGACATCAAGTAGCTGAAGTTTGGTTGGCTAAGCTTAAATTTAGCATACATTTAATGACGTTTTTATTATCATTTTTTATTACTTCTTTATTTATTTATAGTTTGCATTTTGTTGTTGATTTCTTAGAGTTTATGTATTTACTTCTATAACTCCGGAGATGTATTAAAAATACAAACTTAATGCAACTGCTATATAAAAATCGAAATCACGTGAGAAATGTGGATGTAATATTTTTGTGGTAGTAATGAAACTAATTATTAAGAAGAAAATGTTGGCACAGACAATACAATTAAGTTCGGAAAGAAAAATATACGCCTTTCTACCAAATTTTACAAGAATTAAGATTCCTTTTGATACAGAAAAATATCTCCGGGTTGAATACTTAACAAACGAAGTTAAAGAAAACATAAACGAATATTTGAATATTAAATTATAACAACGAAAATTTATATTAACCAAATTATACCATCATACGAATAACGAAAGATTAATATACAGTGAATGTGAATACAAGAAAGAAAATTCTTCGACCGGTGTCTTCTTCTGGCGCGGACGTGCTAATGCGTTCCCGTGGAGAATGGTGGCCCTGGCTAGCTGCTCGCAGGCGTCAGTGACCGGCTTCTCTTAACACATTTATAGCGCATATAGCGCACATGTATTCGTACACGTAGATGTGAACTATATTACATATTACTACCAACGACGAAGAAAACACCCTAACTAATTATTTAGTTGGAAAACGTCACACGTTTATTCAAATTTAGAATACGCAAATACGGTATTTGTTTATGAGAATGTTACAGTTGCTGTTGAAGAACATTGTCAACGCTTTCCACATCAGAAAAATTCCGATAAAATTTATATTTAACAGAGTTTTCAACAAGGTGTGTGAGATGGGAATGCTTTCCCATTTTAACATAACATCCCATGTTAACATCACATAACATCTGAACGAGCTATTCGACAAGGTTTAGAAGAAGTAAAATATATTCTGGATTTAGTAGGAGAAGATATAGCGACTAGCTCGCAAAGACTGGGTATACCACAAAAAAAAATTAACAAACATATTCCACGAGCAAGGCCCATACTACATTCAGTGTGCTAAGCGTATGGAATTTTGTCTTGTGTACGCTAGCTAATACAAAAAAAAAATTCTCTGATTGCGTAAAAATATCAAATTATCTCAATTATCTCAAAAAATAAGGTGGATGGGTGGGATAGGGAGTATCAACGAAAGTTAACGCGAATTGAAGAGAGGTAGCTAAAAATGCGGTAATATATAGGAGCTTCATTAAAAAAAGAGAAACCAAATTCGTATCGTTAGCGGCGAAAATCGAACAGCCTGTGCACTTGGACGTTTTACACAATTTCCTTTTGCTGCATAGAACTTTCTTCCGTTTAAGATTTCCTCTAAGTTGCACAGGAAAGGAATTATTCTACGTCCACGCGTAGGTTAGCATACTTTAAATAAATTGTTTTATAAATAATAAAATTCTTTCCAAACAGTTTGTTGTTAAAGATATATTTTCTCGTATGACAAAGTGCCCATAATACGACTGAATGTTGTGACCTTTTCCGTTTAATATGTAAACATCATGCATACATTATCAGTAAATAATGCTTTTTGAAAGTGTATGCAACATTCTCCAGTTACATAGAAATGTGAACACTGCGATAATCGGATATTTAAAATAAGCTTCCTTGTAGTAAGCATCGTGAAAAAATATGAAAGAAAATTTATCAAAATTTTCCTAATTCGCGTAATACAGCTTTTCTAGAAGAAAGTATTACTTTTTAACAGAAAAGTTTAGAAAAAAACGAAAACATTGTAATTTATTTATAACCAATTAACATTTGTTACTGGCAGCTTTATACGTACATTAATCATTGCTAAACATCGAAATCCTAATTATAGTTATTGGCTTTTTAAAGTTAAGTTTAAGAAACAAATTGTCAGCTTATACGGAAATCCAATTATGCTATGAGTTGGCGTTGGTTTTGAAACAGTAATGCCAAATTCCTGGCACTTTGGATTTTGTTTTTGTAACGTTTGCAAACTTCAAAGTAGCGTGGGTAATATCGAATAAACTCAATGTTATTTCGATTATTTCGATTATTCGAAATGCATAAATTCTTAATAATGCTATCGTGTAATGAGTATCACCTTCATTTAAATAGCTCTAAGCGTTCCGTAATGATGTTTGGTAAGGATAAAACTGTTGTTGAGTGTAGGCTTTCACGACCGTAATCCATAGTAGAAATGTCTTTCGGGTGATGTCGTGTAATTAATATTTTACTTGTAAGTAAGTACTTTTGTACTAAGTAAAATATTAACTACACGACATCACCCGAAAGACATTTCTACGATAAAACTGTTGCACATTTCAGTGATAATTTGCAACCTACACTTAACGAGTCATTATTAGCATTGGTTGATTCCTTTAGGTTTAAGAAGCAACTTTCGGTCTATATTCAACGGACTTACGCTGAATTATAAGTATTGTCCGCATCGTTCCGTGGCGTTGTTACGCCATGCTGTGTAACTGCTTGGTTTTGTCACACTTTTCATTTTATTCCAACGTCTATTGACCTTGTTTGGACGAAATTTCAAAAGCTGGGATTTTTCGGTATAGGTAAACACGTAGGAGTCTCGCATAGACTCAGGTTATGCAGTTGGTTAAAGATGAAATTTCTGTTACACGAAGCAGCTCAGTTTCATTCTATAATAATTTATAAGATTCCGATTCGCCTTTACGGGAAAATTCAGTTTCGAACGGATAAATCATCGTTTACAACATAGGAAGTAAGGGTGTAATCATTCCGCTCTTACACACGCTTTACACAAGGGATTGTTGACCCCAATTTTTCTGCGTGTAATGATTCATAACATTCCCCTTAATAACCGAAAATTTAATTGATCGTATAGTGCACCTATTACATTTATTTATATTTATCTAAGTGACTACGAATAAATTGAAATAAAACGTGATATTCGGCTTATTTGTAAAGTTACTGTAGTTCTCTGCATGCGATTTGATCCCGTATTTTGCAAGGAAATTATTTTCGTATCCTTTTCGTCTATTCATGCTTGTTATATTTCCTTATAACATCGTGTCAAGAGTTGCCTCATCGGAGATAAGTACGACGGAAGTAAAACTTTGCTTTACTCCGTATACAATATCATAAAAGTTGACTCTTCTTCTTTAGTCTGTCTTTTAATTCCCGATGTAGTTTTATTCTATCTAGATGAAATTTATAATTGACAATTACCCGGTTAATAGTTGAGAAATAATTAGCAACAATACGAAACAAACGGGAAAAAAATGTCTTAGCATACTGAAAAACGATTGTTTGCTATTTGTTGCTACACCCAAGTTAGTAGAAACGTAACAACATGTTTTTTCAATATAATTTTGTACGTCATTTTGCAAAACAATTTACACTACTGACAACAAAATTTACATCAAATATGATGGGTTGTTACAATAAAGGTGATGCGATTATCTTATCCTAAAACCGTGTAATTTTTCAACGCAATATGTGGAGCCAAATCGTTCCTTACAAATAAATTCAATAAACAAGTCGCTTATTAAAAGCCTCTTGTGGAGAACCAACTAAGGCGATGCAATTCTAACGTTGTATATGGAATTTTACATATAAATGATAGAAAAGGTCATATCACATTGGATAATTTTAATTACATAGTTTGATTGATGTTTGTCACGCCTTTTAAGATGTAATTAATTTATAATCAGATGATTCTTTACTCTATGTACAATCGCTAATAATCCATAACATTCTCTGACATTCAATATTTCTCTCTCAATTTACCGATATTACTCATGCTTTATCACAACTGCATTAATTAATCCGCTATGTCGTTTGTAGGAGATTTAACGTAACATTCCCATAATATATGAAGTTCATATCGTCATTCACTAATAGTACAAACGATCACGCGCAAAACTAATCTCAGGTAGTATTATTATACTTTTTTGTTTTTTTGAGTTTTGCGTAACAGGTTGTTGAACTTCAAAAAATTAGCACTAATCTTTTTTGTTCGCTGTATAGAAAACTGGTACAAGTAGCATATTTACTATTCCGCCATACAACCCAGTTCATTCTAATTAAAAATAGTTATCAAGGTTGTATAAAGTTCATTAGTTTAGCGCAAATATATAAATAATTGAATCGCTCGAGAATATTTGTTTTCGTAAGTGGTTTGATCTAGTATCGAAGCTTATTCCTATACTCTTGCCAATTTTGCAAGAACAGAACAATTTTAAAATTTAAGCTAAAAAAATTTCTTTACTCTTACCTTTCTGCTTAATAGAAATTACCCTGACGGGTATATAAGGAACAGTATAGGTATTTGTTCTAAGAAAAAAAAAACCTTTTACTTTTACCAAAATCCTCTTGGACGTGATCCAGATCACGAGAATCGCACAGAAACATTACTCAATCTCCCCACGCGGAGACCAAATCACAATCCGGTAAGTTAACACGCCTCTCTTGCAGGGTCACTTCTTTCACTTCCATCACCTGACCGCACTTTTCGGACTTTATCTTTCACTGCTTTCGATATTAGGCACTTAATCGATTCAGCCGCGTCGTACGAACACTGGGGTAATTCTTTGTGTCCAATACAACGAGCACGTTCACCACTCCGTATTAAACTGTGCACATCGGTACGTAATTCCAAAGAGGTGATGTTGGACGGTTGGAAGTAGATTACGGAAGTTATTACGTTATATAAAAAGACGTTTGGCAACGATCGGACGGTGCGGTGCGACTTTCGGCTCCCTCATTAACCTTCGCTAAACCGGGACACGCGAAAGAACAATTCTCAAGGAGCTTATATTTTTAAATGTTCGAACGGTGAATAATAATATGCATGTATCTACTACAGCTTCAATTATCTGCCGCGAAACAATAAAATTAATGGCAAATTAATAATCGAGGCTAACATGAGTCCGGTCACGTATTACAATTTGGCTCGTGATTTTCGCACGCGGTACAGCGGCCCCCGTACGAAAACGTTTCGGGTTGCGATGCGATGCTTACGCAAATCCTGCTACGGGTTCTTATCCGCCGAATGTTCGGATACGGTTCGACTCCTGCTAACCCGCTGACAGCTAGCAGTTGAATGAAAACGTCCTTGGATCGTTGGATCCCGCTCGCGATGAGCGCTCTCTAACCGATTCTCTATCGAACAGAACGGTAGGTATCCCGTGCACCTATCGCAGCGTCGCGAGCTGCTGCTGGTTAATTTCGGCGAACGATTTCACACGAACGGATGTTGTACGCGTTCTATACAAGTCGGACACACTGCGCGGCAGTAAAGCGGTATTTTCTTCCTTTCGCGGAGAAACGCACCGTAGAAGACACGTGGTCGCATGGACACGACGCGATAACGAACTAGAAATTATCGCTAGCGTTAATTATATCGGCACATTGAGTATATGACGTATCGGTTACACCGGTGGTTAGCGCAAACGTAATCCATGACGTGAATTTCGATTTAATCAATTTATTTTCATGGTTTTAAAAGGAATCCTGTACAGCTTGGAGAAACTTAAATATTTTGCTTTTGTGAATGGTTCTCTCGGAATGGTTTTTTCTTGCTGTGAAGTCCCATTGTGGGCATGGTTTAAAGTTATATCGAAACCTACAGGGCGTTTTATAAATTCGTAGCTAGCCGAAATTGTATTTTTTTAAAGACACATATAGCGACCCCCAAAAAGTTGGCATCAAATGGGGTGTTAATTTTCAAAGAAATTTGTGCTTGTCAAATAACCTACTTATCCGTGATGTTTAATTATTCAAGGAATAGGGTTTTTAGATAACTAAGCAAGTATTAATTTTAGCCACTTGAATGATCTGAAGGCTAGCAAATAACTTTTTTTAGCTTTAGCAGAATTTGAATTTTTCATGTCTGAAATTTTTTCAAAATTTCACGTACCAAAACCTAACTTTAAAATTTCATCTTCCTTTTAACAAAAACTTGAAGAACTCTAAAAAATACCTAAAATTGTTAACTATTTCTTTAATTTTCTTTTTATTTAATGGAAAGCAGTAATATAGTAGATTTGCGGTGTTGATGCAAGGTGCGCAGTAAAAAATCGAGTGTCAAGATTAATCGTTCCTTTTCATACTAAATGAATGTCGCTTCTTGTGTTAAAATATGTTAAATAAGTTGTTTGATTAAAATTTGAAGAAGTTTACGTGGATTTTCAAAAACAGTCTGCGTTACCTGATGCTAACCCTTTTCAACGTTAACCCACGAATTATGAGGAACTTTAAGCTCTTTCCCAATCTAAACTTTTAAATTTCTTTAAAACCATACTAACCGCTAATTAGCAAGTATGTTCCGTTAAAAATTAATAACTGAAGGTATTTCATTAACATGAAATACACCTCGCATCGAAAGCGGATATATTATTACTTTCCATTATACGAAAGGAAAATAAGAAATAATTAACAACTTCAATTATTTCGCATAATTTCAACTCTTTAAAGTTTTCATTAAAAAGAATGAATTTTAAATTAGACTTTGATATGTGAAATTTGGAAAACATCTGAAGAAATGAAAAATTCAAATGTTGGGGAAGAAAAACAATTGTTTCGTAGCCTTCAGATTACCCAGGAAGAATTGAAACCCAGGAACAGCTGATGTTCAGAATGGAGAATCAATACCTCTGGCTTCAGAAAGATACATCTGTTACTTATCCTGCTCTACGTACTAGAAAGAAAGTTTTTGATAGCTTTTCCATCTTCGTATCTCGCCGAAAGGGGTTTTAGCGCGGTAACCAATCTTGCGTCGGTTGCCGTAGAAATTTGAGGCTATATCTCAGTAAATTGAAGCTAAATATTAAATAATTGAATGTTTGCTAATCTCTGATTTATATGTAGTTATTCGTAAATAAAGCAGTTCCTAGAAATTGAGGGAAATTGATGATTGTTGTAATGCTTTCAAATCCGCAATAAGGGAATAGTTTTAGCAATTCTTGCATAGAATTTCATGTAAATTACTAATCTGATGTTCGCCTTTTAAATTCTTACTATGCCTTTAAGATCTTTTCTGTTGCCCCCTCATGTGTTTTTAGAAACTATTTCTTATTTTCATTTCATTTCAAAATTCCTCTTCACTTTAAACCTTTCAGAAAAAAAATAAAATATTTTTTATTTCCTTTACCCTTGGCATCCTTAGTTTTACCACGTTTTACCAGATGTATCCATTGCTAATTCCTAAGTAATTACGCCGACGGTAAGTAAACTGAAAGTGATTGTATTCTAAAATTACTTGACATTGAGATTTTTATAACTAGCGAGTTAGACGTGCGTATATACCTTTCCAGACATGTACAAAGGTAAAATACGCGAAGTCAGGATCGTGCCCGAACTAGTCATCACGTCGTTAACAGTTTAAATTGTGCAATTTGGAAACCATGTTACCAACCAAACCAACGTTAAGAAAATTGATCGTTACATAATGGTTTCTTGTTACGTTCAATTATCTCCCCGCCTGGTTAGTCGCGATTACATGGTTAGTTAAATTCGTTATTAGCGAAATTGAATCTGTTTAGATTTTCCTGCAATAGATATAATGTTCCATTTAATGGGATAATAGCGAAGGCTATGGTGAATACAAATATATTATTTTGTCGAAAAAAAAATTGCGTTGAAAGCTATCATATAAGATTGTACTTACAACTAGTATTAAGTATATTGCATGATCATTTGAAATTACCTTGATTGTGTAATTGTTATGTATTAAATTACATATAGCCGCCTCAGAATGGATTTTTATAGTCGTCGTGATATAGAATTTAAAAATTTTGTCACACATTTGAAGTTTTTGTTATTATTTAATTATTTAACGTTCTTTAGGTTTTGAGTGCATTACAAAAATAACGTTAATTCCAAGATTAAGGTATATTAACAAAAATAGGCGGTTCACGAATCTAAATGCGATAATTTGCCTAAAACACTTCATTAATTATTATTTTGCAGCTTATTTACAAATCTTAATTTACCGAGTACTGCCACCACTCCTTTTATAACAATGAAGAGTAACTAATCTCGTTAAAGTCTTAATTTAAATTTCCTGCCTGTAAAAATTCCATACTACAGCGTGTAATATGTCATGCGAGTTCGCGATCTAAAGTTCAACTCTTCGACATCAGCGAGGATCGACTACTGTAATAGATATTTCTCGCAGGACTCGACGATTGCTTGCTAAGATGTAATTTGTGATATAACAGTACGTTTCGTATTAGAGCCTCATGAGGAGATCAAAAGTAAAACAGAAATTATTAATAAAAGTATAAAAGTGGCATAATTAGAAGGGAAAAAGTGAAACTAATTTACCTAGAAGGAAAAACCTTCTTAATGACATTAGCACAACTGCACAATTTATATTTATTTTAAATGCATTCGCAATGAATAATGTAATCATCTTAAGTGGTTTTTGCTGAGAGCACTCAATCACGTCGATGTTGTAATTGTTATGTTTTGGCCTATACTACAGGACAATTACACTTCCAGTTTTGCCGGAAATGCAATCAACTTCGTTATTTTAAACGCAACATCTTGTATACACAAACGATTTTGTTATTTAGTTAGCGGTTTTATAATATTTACAAAAGTACGCTGAACGTGTCAAGAAATCCAGAAATTATTCCAGAAATCCGTGGTGAAGTAAATGAGGAAAATTTTGAGCACCTGTTGTAAGTGGACATTCCTCTTGTAAATATGTGTAAAAATTGTTCGTAATAAGAACGTTTAAATCGGGATTCTGAAACCAATTTTTATATTTTTTATATAATATACAGGGCGCTGTATTTAAAATAATGTTAATGTAGTATAATAGGTCACAATATGATAATTCAAGATTAATAAGAACAGATCGCTAAGATCATGTTGAATTTGCTCCTTCCATTGTGATGGCAGGGTATTCGCGCTTACGTATAAAATATTATTTTTTCAGTGGTTACCTCGTTTCGACAATCCACCAGAATCGACATTTTTAAACCTTCGAGATTAACCCTCTTTAGGTTTTTTGCACTTTCACACGCAATTAATATAAATTTTGTTTAATTTTACGGCCAGATAACCTTAAAAAATAAAGCACTCCGCCACATAAATATTTATCTTCCGCGATACGTTTTGACAATAGTTAACACCACTATATCAACTGTCAGTGACTAGTGTCGCCCGTATACGCAAGTTGCGAACTTTATAATCTCTCGCTTGCCCAAATACAGTCTTCGATAGAACACCACACATGCCACACGTTTGTGTAACGTATGAAATATGTACACGATAAGAATCCCGGAATACGTTTCATGACATTGAGCACAATGCTGCCTGAAAATGCGCACGTTTACTCTCAGTACAACTTCGAAATTTATGGCACAATTAATTCGCGGAGAAGTTAGAATGAATTAGCGCGTTTGCCAAGCACTTATACGCATAAAAACGTGACTGGTTTCGTGTATATTTATTGCTAGTTGAAGCACAAGGGAAAAGATGCAAGCATACAAAGTGCAACATTAGCGGGAAAAAAGGTTCGCGGAAACTAGCGATAAATCTACTAAAGACTTGTGGCGATCGTACTTGTTCGCTTGAGAAACTGACGACGAGAAATGGCAATAAAGATCGCATTTTCTCAAGTTGACTTCGATTTGTTTTCTTTCCAGCTGATGTTCTTCAGCGATGATTTGTAACATTTGTTACAATCACCAGCTTTCACATGTTTCGTAAAATAATTCCAAATGTGCTAACGGACGGAAGATATAATAAGCATAAAGCTATACGTTGACCAAACGACGTTGCGATAAATCCTTCATATCTTCAACATTCCCTTACAGTAGATACGTGTGGGTGCGGCAACTACTTGTACGCAGTAAATTGTAGCTTATCTATTCCTTTAATAGAAAAATGTTTGAAAAGTTGCTTGAAATCAAGCGATGGATAACAGAAAATTATTTTTATTTTAAATGGAACGGCTTGCATTATATTAAATAAAAATATGTCGAATTTTTGAAGAAATACTGTGAATGCAACGTTTTTCCTTGCAAAGTGAATATCTCAAAAGCTGTTCATTTTAAGTAGACGATGTTTTAGATAAATTGGCTTTATAGTTGAGTGTAGGCTTTCACGACCGTAATCCATAGTAGAAAAGTCTTTCGGGTGATGTCGTATAGTTAATATTTTAAATAAATAATTTTTGTCATAGATCACTTTTTATTAATTAATATTTTCTGAATTTTATTATTCGGGGATTAACTAAAAAAGTACTGGTTTTGGTATAATTCACGTAACTCTCGAAGATTTCAACAGCGTGCGAAAGATAGGGTATTATTAACTTTTTTGTCGAGGATATATACGTATGTGATGATTAATATGACAAATAAACAACACAAGAACACCTCACAGTTATATTAAAATAAACCAATACTCAGTAACAATAACCAAATCTGCATAAATGAATCCCCGCTGGATGACGCGTGCTTGCTTTAAGAACAAATAAAGGATGTACGTTAATATTCCCCTTCAATTTCTTAATGGCGAAACTTTCCAGCGATTTACTTGAACGAACTCACGTTCGATTTTCTTTTGCATAAAAGAAGAATGGATTTCCCAGAAGGGTCCGCGCTAAATTCTACTTGAAATTCAAATACGGTGGCGATTTGGTTTGAGTTTCGGGAAGGCGGTCTGAATCAGCGCTTCTCGAAACGCCGTCTACGACCTTATTTTCCGGTCTTCGTTCTCGAAATGGAAATTGCGCGGAAAGTCGGATATACCGTCAGCAGGGATCACGTCGAGATAACGAAATCAAAGGAGAAAATTCGATCCGTTGGAAATGGAGGGCCGTAAATTTAAATATTGGAATAAAGCCGTCGGCAGTTGCATCCGATGAATGTAATCGGCAAGAAAAGCAAACGGAATTGTAAATGTTTGATGATACACACAAGAAGTGGAGATAAAAGGTGTTGTTTACGGTTGAATTAGGCTAGATGCTGCTGTTTACATTCGTTGTACATTACGAACGTCACAGAGAGTAAATATAGAAATATGGAAATTTACAATCTCTAATATGGTTCATCGTTGATTCAGTTTCTAGGCCTTTTGTGCTTGCTTTAAAGGTTGGGAATATAATTCGTCCTTAAGCGTTTTTATTTAAAAGCTCGTCGCTCCATTCTTTGAATGTATTTGTGCTTTATCGAAGAACGAAGATTAAGTAAAGCCAAAACTAAAGTTTAAATTATTTATTCAAATTATCATCGTAATTCAGCATCGAAGGTAGCGCCATGGGGGGTGACGGTCACTAAAGTAATTATTAACGAAAAGGGATTTGTATTCTGAGAAATTTTAGAACCAGTTCTTGATGATACTGTGTCATCTAACTGTGTCATGAATCATGAGATCAAAAGATGACTGAAGAAAGTAACCATACCAACCTTTGATTATTGTACTATCAAAAACATTCAGACCAGAAACCATTAACCTGGCCCTGCGAAGGACTTCAGACCTTCACTTTCACTCGACTCATGAGACTGACCCTGATGTGCAACATCAATTATCTAGGCCTACATTCTCATTTAATTAATTAATTAATTTTTGCTCACTTCCAACTCATCAATTAAATTTTGCAAACATACAGAGTTGATTGAACCTTCATTCCAATTTCTTCTCATTAGATTTTGTAAATTAATCAAATTCCTCCTAATATCGATGCAATCGCCGGTATCAGCTATATTTTTCAGCATATTATGGCTTACCTTAATTTTTTTAAACGCTTATTAAAAAATGTTAAACCTGCTGGGAGCCAATATTTGTAATGTTGTAAAATCAGAGAAATTTTAAGGTCTACCGCACGCTTTCTGGTAACGTTTTACGTGAACAAATCCCACGTACTTCTTCATAATTAAAATTGGAATTAATTGAAGGAAAATTTAATCGCCCAAGACTTGGGTTTGCTTAGAAAATAACATACTTAGCCAAAGACATTTCCATTCCACGGCGATTTAAAGTAAACAGAAAGATTCTAGTGTTCCTTCGCCCCATTGTCCAAGATAGAATTTGTAAAATATCACGTTTGGCAAGCATTCGTCGTATTTTAGTTTGTTGATTAAAAAAAAATAATTTGTGTTAAAATTGCATAAAAATAATCACTTTTATCGTAGACAAATGATTATGAATTATTTGGGTAGGGCTATATAAGACACTGCATAATCGAAAAAGGCGCCAGAAAAGCTTTATTCCGACAGTTGTCGCTGGAGCGCAAATGCCTAACATCCCGTTAATACCTGCAATTTTGCGTGCGGTATTTTTAATATTACAGTCCGTATCTTTTTAACGTTCTACGACCTAAATTGAATGAATAATCACCTTTACCATACTTCATCAACTCCATTAATTCAAGTAGTTCAAAGCCTGCAAATAATTGATGATGGTTAGTGTTTTTTTGTCTACTTCGACAATTGTGGGTGTAGAGAATGGAAAAATCGTTGTCGAAAAATAATTGCCATACATCATATAATTAAAATCAAGATCTGATCTAAAGCGCTTTTATACCTATACCAAAACAGCAGTGACTAATGCAAGAGAAAAGACGAGTTTGTATTCTTCCATATGTACCGACATAAAATTGGTTGGCATTGTCAAAAAGGATCATCCATAAAATTTCACGATTCACGACGAAAATAATTTGTAAAAGTGGAATATGCAATAACATTATTTACGCCCGTTGCCATAGTTAGTTCCCCCTATGTTATTTTAAAAAGCGAACCGAATAATAAATCTGTATGTTACGCAAATTTATTTGATAAGCTCGTGCATTGCTATAATGGAATTTCACAGCACGCGCCCGATAATCTATGCAAACAATCTGACAAGACACGAAGAGAGATTCTAGTAGAAACCTAATACGTAAAATGTTCAAATATGATGGGCAAACAGCGTCATATTGTGAAAGTCTAGTCACCTTGCGTATGTACAATCATCTAATATAAAATCTAAATTCATCGGCAAATGTGTAAGGTCAATATGCTTGATATCCCATGTTTCGCACTAAATGCATTCGTAACAGGCTTTCGTAATGTTATGATACTCGTGATACTTCTCTAAATATTAAAATAACGTATACCCCATTCTCTATTCCTTGGAGTTTCCGGCATTACATCCAAATTCACGTATGTTTTTTCAGAATCTGATAGAGAAGTTTGGAAGGAGGAATTTGCTCTATAAACATCCCTTTATATTAAAAATGTGTCGTTCTTTAGTGATTAAATAAGAAGCTAATGCAGGTTCATTTATTCAAAGTAAGCAGCATTTTCCATCAAATTCTAATGCGATTCCCCGTATTTTATTGAAAATTTACATTTGGGGATTCATCTACGCATTGGGTTTTTCATTTCTAACATTTCTATTTAGCTAAATTCCGAGATTTTTAAAACCGCCATTAATTATTGCAGCAGTTACAACTGGGCTATTTCACGGTATTAGGTGACACACCGCCGACAATTTAAATTAATTAAATTTATTATTTTATATTATATATATGTATTATATTATATTTAATTTTTTAGGTAGCTAATGATGAAACCTTAACTTCAAAAACTTATTTAAATGGAATATATCCGCACAAAGAGCGCATTATCTATAATTAATAATAAAGTCCGTCGCACTCGTCACGGCCTAGAGTAAAATTTTGGGGAATTCACCCTTTTTTGCTTAATAGCAACATTTTATCTTAATTCCAACTATAATTCTTGTCAGATTAAATAAAAGTGTTGTACTTCTTGCTATAAATTGTTATTATTTTAAAAGCACAAGGGTTGCTGTCCAAAACTTTTTTCTGTGTAATTCAATAAATAATATAACTTATTACTAATACATCAAATTGAATTTTAAGTATAAATCTGCAAATTTGAGGGTTAGAATCACCAAATGACCATTTAGTAATTAGTTGTTATAGATGGTGACAAAACTCGGAGGAAATTCGCTTTAAATTATTTAAAGCAACTTTTCCAGGTTTAGGATACTTTACACGACGTGCAATTGTCACACCCGTGTACGTGGAATTAGCTAATTACAAAGATTTTCTTTTAATTTTACAATAAAAATATATTTAAAATTATTAGTAGTATTGCATACCTAAAGAAGATCAACTATTGCCCTGCTTATGGTGCAAAATTCAGGAAAATTTTGCAAAAACCTTATATTATATTGTGCAATTTTACGAAAATATATTCTTTTCATATATTGGTTGCTATGTTAACAAACCCGTATTGACTCGGTTAGAATTGAACGAATAAACAAGACAAATGAAATTTGTATTTGAATTACGTTAACTGATGGGATGTTGATTGCTATGAATACGTCTGCAAACATTGTTGCATATTTGCTCTAGGTTACAGACATTTCTTAAGTTATTGTGTGAATATTTGTTCGTGTTTTAATGTTGGATTTTTAACAATTTCGTTTTTTTTTTTCGTTACTCAGTATAATATACGTATTAAAACGCTGCACAAATTTTAAATGCTTAAATTGCTTAAATAACTGTGTATCTGTTTATATACAATACAGTAACGATACTCATGTTTCTTTCTGCAATAAATATTTGTATAACTGTTGTATAACTTTATAACTTTTTTATTTTAAAACTAAGCATACCAATTACCAAGCTGCTTGCTTGAAATGCAAGCATAATTGATTCTAGACTTTATTTTAACAGTTTACCTAGAAGCCATTATTTCAATAGTTATAAATGAGAGCATTTTTCCGAAAGCATGCATTGCCAATACTTGTAACTTTTCAAAGATTTTGTAATACTGGACCAATTTACCATTCTACTTCGCAAAGAATATTGAGGACACATAAGATAGCGTGTTTCTGTAAGAAATTACAAAACAAATATTACTTAATCTTTTGGAACCCAATAATTTAAACAGGGTTAAAACAGGGTTTCCTTTATACAAAGACACGTGACATTGCGAGCAAACATTTTGTGAAAATATGTCATAAATAAAAAAATTTATGTCATAATGGAAAAAAAAAATTAGTACAGTGGATAGCTTGTAGCATGCGTTGGGATTTATATGTCCCATTGAGTCCCAAAGCAGCAAATAAGTTAATTGGTTCACAAATAAAATAAACTAGCTTTATTAACCGTAAAGAATTCTTACGTGGGTTTTCTTTAATTTGCAACAAACGGAGTAGAAATTTTGTAATGAGCTGCTTGAGTTTAACATAATAGCAAAATCATCAGCTTTTTAGGTATTTCCTTGATGGCAGTTTCCATTTTCAGTAAGTTTCAAGTATATCTCTCATCTATCATTCTTTTCATAAGGCATAAATAAAACAAAATTGTTATTTTCAAATAACCTAAACGGCTACAATTCAAAAGATATAAGGAAGCCACGAGAGCAGAGAAAAGACGAAGACTAACAACAACCAGCAGGATACACCTACTTTCCATACATAGCCGAAGTCACCGACAGGCTAAAAAAGACCCTGGGGGAAAACAACACACGTTTCAACACGGTGACCAAAATCGACCAGCTACTCCCTCCTAACAAGGACGTGTTGCCGAAACTACGAGCAAAAGGCACATACGAACTGAAGTGCCAATGTGGGAAAAGCTACATCGGTCAAACAGGACGGAGTATTCAGTGCAGAGTGAAAGAACACGAGAGAGACGCACGCCTTAGGCATATTAAAAAATCTGCAGTAGCAGAACACCTGCACCAACAAGGAGACTACCGCATAAGCTACAGGGACGTTATGGTATTAGCCAGGACCAGCCATTACTACCCGAGGATAATACGCGAATCCATAGAAATAATGAAGAACACCAACAACTTCAATCGCGAAGATGGATACAAGATCAGCAACACGTGGAAGTTACCACTACGGAGTCGTCATACAACGAACGACGCGATTTAGCGGAACGGAACGGTTATGGATCAGCAAAGCGGAACAGAAATGGGATATATAACGAGGAGCGAAAGACAACAACAGCAGTCTTCAGAAATCTTCTGAAGAAGCTGACAGGATGGTCAGCGAAACGTAAAGTAAAATTTTAACTACACGACATCACCCGAAAGACATTTCTGCTATGTTCATAAACTTTTCCAGCCGAGTCTTAGATCATTATGTTACCCTATTACAGTAGATGTAAATCTACCTTCTTTACATATGCTAAGTATACATAAATATAAGAAAAGATGACAGTTTATTTGTTTTTTTTTTTTTTCATGGAAAGTGGTAACAGATTTCCATAAATTAATAATTAGCGTGAAATATACGAATCAGCATATTCCATTTTATTATCAGTCAACTTTAAATCTGTACTTTTCCATATATTGTTCAACGTAGATTTTTTAAAGCGGCATTTATTATGTTCATACTAGAAAAAATTAACACTTTAAATTATGATATGAATAAATACATTCATAAACCTGTAAACGCCGAGGTTTGTTTATTTAATTATTAGTCGAAAGTAATCTCTTACAACGTACGCACGTATTACACGGATTCTTCTGTGAAAAGTACTTTCGAAAACAGGAATTTCGGTGTACGGATTAAGCACCAACTACATTATAAAATACGTTGATCCACACGCATGATTTACAACTTGTAATAATTTGTTAAATAAACATCCGTACATACTCATTTAATATTCTCCCTGATCATTTACAAAATTAAGTGGTCTAATGGGATCTATACATATATACAACATTAAAAAAGTCACTCTCGCTTTGTTGTATTCCTATTAGTTAGTGCACGTCATGATTAAAAAATATGTAAATGGATAGAAGTTAAGCATAAAAAATAGTTTTATAAGTAAGCGTTGCTACCCCCTGCTGTTGTTATTACCTGAGGACATATTTTGTTGTCTTTTAAAACATATTTTCGGAACAGTACCAAATGACTGCATTTCCCTTTTTAATATAATCGATAAATTCTCAGCTGACGTAAGATTTTGGTAATTTGAGTGGTTATTCTAGATATTTCATGTGGAATTAAACGGAATTACGTGCAAGATGGAGTGTTTAGCATTGTACTTATAAAAACAAGTCTGACGCCAAAGTCGCCCAAAAGACGCCAAAAACATAAACCCCATAAATATGTTTTTAGGATTCACCAGTAAAAAGCAAAACATATTTTTCTGCATATTTATATGGAGGACCAATGATTCCGCGAACTGTAGAATATTGTTTACGCCCTGCTTAAGTTTGCAAGTAATTGTGTTCGCTGTACATGTTTACCAGATCTATTCATATGGTTTGTCTTCCAACGACAAAAGGATAATAAATGAAATTTAAAATATTGGTTCCAAAATATTGGTTCAGAATAGCGATAATGATTTCAAGGATTTCAAGGATATTTGTTCAAAAAATTGGGAATTATCCGTTTTTTTTAATCTAATATTTTCCAGTAATTTTCTTCGCGAATGGTGTCATTGTTATTAGCAGTTACCGTAGATCTTTGGTGACCGTTAGTTCCAGCTGCATATTGTAACCTTGTGATGCGATTTATCTATAATTGCAGCGCTATCGTCGTGTTTATACAGAAACGGTTATGAAAACAATTGCAGATGCAACATGTAATTGTTTTTAAAATGATATTTGTATCTCATAAAGCAAATAACGCGATTTCATTCGCGGTAAATTTATTTTAATTTAGCTCATTAACATTTAAAGAGTTAATTTGAAGAATTGCGATAATTATATCTTTCCTGCGAAAACTGCTGCTTGTAACAAAATATAAAACACTCGCTTAAAAATAATATGGTATTAGTTAATCGCAATCGAATATATTTTTAATCTACAGCTTGATTAATTAATTAAATTTTTTTTACAGAATGAAATAGACACAATACTTTATGATATTTCTTTCGTTATTTAATACATTTGAAAACGAGTAAAAAAGATGCTAACCAGAGACCACAATGAGTTTAATTTACATAATTGTACAAATTGCAAATTTGTCGAGAATTTGTTAGCGTTAGAGTCAAGATTTATAACATTGAACATGAAAGTCAAGGTTTTATACTTTAACATTATACTTAAAGGTGAGAGAATTACAAATTTAATTTAAAATCTGGTTCGAAGTCTTTTGATTAATGTTCGAATTGTAATAAGAAAAACTATCCATATAAAATAAATTTTTCGGACTATCTTAGACCAGAGCAATGCTGAAATTTCACCACTGGAAACAAACATAAATTATCGTAATTCCTAGGTCCTTAATCCTTAAAAGGATCTGAGAAGTAAGAGGTTGACGGCTTATAAGATTCAATACATCCATCGTAGATAATTTGGTTGAATACAAGTGTGTACTTCGACAGTATAATGTTCGTATTGCAAGATAAAGACAGTGGATAGCCTTCGCAAAATAAATGTTCTTGGAGAAAAAATAATATTTCAAGTATAGATAAAATCTAATCTATGCTATCACTTTCGGAACCTGCCGTTAAATTAATTTCTTTCTTTAGTATCTACTTTCGAAACAGATTTTGCGAAGAGTAGCAGAACTATCAGCACCAGAAGAACAGCCGCTAAACATAAATGCTTCTGTTATCTGAAGAATTTTACGAGAGCAACATTCTTATTCTTTCCACATTCAACTGGTGCAAGCTCTCGCAATCTCCGATTATGATTTATGAGCAGCTTCTTATGGATGCATTCAGAGTTTCCTGCCAATATTTTGTCATCCTCTACAACGATGAAATGCGACCTAAAAAGCGAAATATAAAACGACTAGTTTGTTTTGTGTTAGGTGTTTCATTGTGTGTTAAATATAATTAAAAGTATCTTAAATCTGGCAGATAAAACCAGAACATTCTATTCATCCAGAACCCGGGTTCGTATTGATTAGCATTATTTTTATTTGAAGTTACATGCCCTTTGGGTCAACTTATATAAATGTGGGAAAAAAGCAAAAGCTGGGTACTGTTTTACATTTAGAATTGGTATTTTTTTTATAATATTTTTTATTGATTAAAATATAAGAGTTATAAATAAACAATCAATCACCTATTAAATAAATGATAAGAAAATATAAAACAAAAGAAGAGATCTACAACATAAACTATATATATACGCTTAATAATTGCTTGACGGTGACATTAACTCAGGGCACAAAACCGGTTCTAATTTCTTGCTTGTTCACCCACGAAATCTGCGAGCTCATTTTATTTGATACCGAAATTAGTCCAATATCTGACTACTTTTTAATTCCACTTTCGCAAACGGATTTAGTCCATTCATGTCATATTGAAACGTCTTGCCGTGCATGTTCTGCATACATATTTAGAAGAATGCATTTTCCTTTAATGAACCGGACTACAATAAGTAATTTTGAGCCGGTAAATCTGGAAATTAACAGGTCGACTATTAATTATCCTACAATGCAAGGCATAATACTTATTTTCAAGAGTAAAATTCCTTTTTCCGTAATTTAATACGCGCGGTGCGTATACATCTGTGACATGCCTTTCGCTTTGTTTCGCACTACAAAAATTTACAACTCATAATTCCGGTTTCTTTACGGTTTATAAACACATCTGTGAAAGCAATAACATCGTCCTTTTTTTTGCCTACATTGCTCCGTGTAATCATCACACGATTCACTTCCTTTTTTAATAATCAACCTCCGCGAATACGCGTTCCTATACAAAGTTCACACAAGATTCTTTCAAACGGTGCCGTCAAACAAACGAGCAGCTCTAATCGCCAACCGTTCGTCTCGGTAAATTCTATTTACGGACAGCCCCGGCGTAATATTTGCGTTTTGCAATCGTTAGATACACACTTCGGATGCGAAAAATAGGATCTTTTAATGTACAAATGTACGTATCGCAACGGGTCTCCGAATACGATGCTCTCTCTAAGGGAAATGCATCAAAAACAAGCGTGCAGACAGATTATTTAACGGCTCTCTTAACTCGATACTTCCTGCATTGTGTTTATGTATTTAAGCTAACGCTATTCATAATATGCGTATCGCGTTTCGTAGCAGGAAACGTTCCCCGATGTAATTATAAGTTAATTACGTTCAATCGGTTGCTCATGATGCACAAACGCGATAGATTAGAGGTGAATTTCTATTACGGCGTTCTTGACTTCGTAGCAAACGTACCATGTTAACGTTGATTTATTAATTCAGAATTTCTGCGGCACATACATATGCATATGCGATCTTGACATTCCTAGCTTTCAACGGTTATGTATTTTCGCATAAATATAAACGGTGGCAGGATCTTAGAATTAATTTTTTTAAGGAATGAATTAAAAGCCGGCTGAAGTAGACTAACCATATCATAGTTTAATTAATGTTACCAGCTCTATTAATGAAGTATTCATTCCCTTTGTACGAATGGAATAACTTTGATCAAATTATCGATCAGTTAAGATGCGTAGGAAAAAGAGGTGCGCTTATGTGATTTGAAACAGCTTGAAGTAAGCTTTTGCGTGATTTAATTTATTTAATTCTTTTTATTTATTTTTTATTTATACATATTTTATTTATTTTTATTATTTTAATTCCCAAAAAACAAAGAAGTGCTTAAGAAAGAAAGTGAGAATTGATCTTAAACTTAACTTAATCTTGTTTAAGCTAGATTCATCCTCACGGTATCGGTTTTATAAGATGGACTAAGTAGTTGCCAAATTTTCTTGTCGTATGTTTCCTGTTTATCACTTCGTATGGATGTACAGGGCGTAATTAAAAAAATAATTAGCGTTCTTAATATAAGTTTTCGAGGCCTTAAATAAAATAAAAGAGTCAGATATGTTCTACATTAAAAGCTTTTTCGCTTCTTGTTACATCTGAATCAATCCTTTCAAGGTTCGAAATCATTTAAATAATTTTGTTGTGTCAGCGTTAATGTAGCTTGACAGTAATTTAAGGTTTATTTTGTAATTTTGTACATTATTTTGTTAGAAAATGCCACATACCACAAATATAGTGTTTGTTTATGGGTTTTGTAATGGGAATGCGATATTTTTGAACATTTATTGAGAGAGCGTTATGATCAAAAAATATTTTTTTTAATTGTTACGCTATAATTTGAAAACAAATGAAAATCGGATAAGAACGTGTAAGTTTTTTCCATTATTATCACGTGTACAGCACACTCTTGGAGTTTGGCTTGTTTCTCCTGACTCACTCTGTATTCTATTAACCTGTGGTGACGGCTCAGTGAGATGTAATCCTCAGCAGCCTTCAATCTATAAAGGGTTCCGTGGCTTTGTTACTATTACGACGTAATAACTGTCGTGTGATCTACTACTTATGATTTAAGGTTAATTTTCAATAATTTACTTCCGCTCAATCGATTGCTTTTGTTCTGCGGGTATTAAAAGGTATTTTTATCAAGGCTGGTTGTTTTAAACCGAATGGATAATGAACGGTCCTCTGTGGTATGCAACTTTCTTTAACATCCGATTATAACTAGTCTACATATATCACTTTTAATTAATCTCTCAATTCCAACTAAGAAATATACAAAGTATTAAAAAAAATTAAGCTATTAATAGTGCAAATAAATAATTCCGCACAATTTGAATTGATAATTTCTATTGTACAAATTACGTACGTGATCTTATTACATATTCTTTACACCTTATTGACCTTGGTGGGAGCTACATGGACTTGAACAATGTCCGGAGCGGTCACGTTCAAATACATATTTCTCGGCCGACTTAAAATTTTGCGGACCGGTCTACGCGAACGGTATGAGTCACGCAAAAACCATAAAGAGATAAGTGATCTTTTGTGGTCGAACACGGTGACCATACTATACGGCGATCTATTTGAACCGAACAATTCAGAACAGTTACGTCGTAAAGAGACGTACGGAGCGTAGATCATACTTCTTAACGTAGCGCAGAAACGACAACGGCCACTTCTCCGCTTATCTCTTCCGCGACCGTATGTGTACTTTATTTATAAGGAATAGCACGTGTATTGTAGAGATAAACTGAGCGGGCACGACGATTCGAGAGAGAAACACCTTTCTTCGTATATTAGCCTACGTATACCCTTCTTAGACATTCTTCAAGTTCAATCAGGCAATATTTGTTGTAAATTAATTTTTAAAGTTGTCAGCAATTCAATTACATTTTCGATATCACCGGAAGTGACGTCAATTATCTTATGTTAAATAGAGTACCCTGCATATTGTTACGTTGCTGCAAAGATAATCGAGAGGCGATTCCAACGGTACCACATAGTAATAATAAATTCCCGCATTGATCCGGGATATACACCGCCGTTCGGAGAAGTTCGGTCAGTTGGTAAAAAACATGAAAAGGTTACAGAAACAAACGAAACTAAAAACAAAATGCAATTTTATTGTATGTACAGGTAAAAAAGACAAAAATAAATAAATAAAAAGTTATTCTGGCCTAATATAACATGCTGAACATTATATTTTTTTTTCATCAAAAAAACCTCCTTTGCTGTTAATCACCGCTCGAACTATTCTAGGCAT
>LR737383.1:0-17975 GCA_902655005.2 Marronus borbonicus | reverse complement strand
GCGTACGATTGGCAAACCTACTAGCTTACATTTGTTTACTTACCGCACGTAACCTTGAACTTCCCGTTATCCACGTTTCCGGTATTTGGCTATTCCTCACGTATGTACGCGTCCGTTGGCGGTAATTTATGTATTTGAGCGACTTATTAATTTTATTTGCGCACCTTCAGTTGGAATTATAACATGGCATACAATGTTGTCGGAAATGGACTTACGCAAGTATGTATATACGTACTGCACTATCTATCGTAAATTGTCCACGATTAAGAAAATCTTGAATAGATTTCTCAATGATCTTGAATCCTAATAATGAGCAAAAAGCGTTACGAAATAAATATCTGAAATGCGTTGAGTGTAGGCTTTCACGGCCGTAATCCATAGTAGAAATGTCTTTCGGGTGATGTCGTGTAGTTAATATTTTAATTGACGTTTCGCTGACCATGTTGTCAGCTTCTTCAGAAGATTTTTAAAGCTGAAGATTTCTAAAGTCGACCCCGAAAGACATTTCTACTATCTGAAATGCGTTTTATCTCTAACTGAACTCCACTAAAAATGAAATCTTTGTGAAATCACTATTAACCCTATCACCCTGCTTAATAAGAGGGAAGAGGCCATCGTAATTGAGGATGCTTCGTCAATATATCGAAGAAATTAGTGCAACATTTCACACTGATTTCGAGCTAATCCTTTCGCCAATTTCGTACTGACCTACGCGAGCGCTAGTTTCATCATGTGTTCAGAGATAAAAAAAAATATACGGAATATGTACAGCTTCATAAGATAATACTACATTTAAACTCGTAAATTTGTAAACCTAAGTTTAACGAACCTATTAAAAACGATTGCCACTTTCATTCTGTCTAATGCGCTACGTTTTCACCGCTTGAAAGCGAAAAGCAATGACGGATTTAGCAAATAAATGTTACGAGAGGTCGGCGTTCAAATTTAAACATCCAGCATCTATTTCTCAAATTATATATTTTCAAGGAGCACTTGCGAAACGCCAATAGTGCCTGGGATAACTAAAAATATTTTCTAATGGACTTTCTTAAGTTTTCGACCCCGACTAAATGCTTATCTTCTTATTATTAAAGTACTCGTATTCAATTTCATTCATTGCAATAACTAAGCTTTTTTTTAGAAATTAGCGAACTTTCAATGTTGGAATATGCAACAGATACTAAAAATATTAGTAACTACGTACTTTTTTTTTAATATAGCATCTGCATCAACCACTGGCACGAGGTATAATGTTTTTCGCACTTCGTTTTGTAACCTTATTATCTTACCTAACTTTTGATTGGATTAAATGTTAACTTATGAAATTGTATTTTAAAGGACAAAGTAATCAGTTACGTAGTGAGAAGATCACCAAATCCGTTTATTCTTTAGGAAAAGATTGAAATAAACTTTGGAATGTATTCAAAATTCTCGCCTAAGATTTGTTTACACAGGAACTATCGCTCTTTACAAGAAGTTACATGATGCAGCGTTATTTTACAAGACCATTTTGAACATAAGCCCTGCATCTCCATTAAAAAATTTTACCCATAACTGTATAGCAGATATTTGTCTAAAATATTAAAAATGATTCTCTTGAAACAGATTTAACCTCACGCATGATTATTATTCGTATTTAAGGAAAATAGCTAGCTTTTTAAGGTTAAATCTAGGTAGAAAACCCCGACGAAAACGATTCTAAAGATTTGGTACGAACTTATCTTCTTGGTAAAACCGTATATGTACGTGCATACATATAATCAATCGCTTAATTCCGCACGATAAAATGCCAAGTATTCAACGACGCAAGCAAAACTGGTTAATTCGCCATAACCAGCACGATACGATACGTCTTTATGGTCCCGAATGTATAGAATTTTTGCTTGTGTATCGGTCACGTTTCCCGTTTATTTTCGACCAGATTGTAATGCCATTGAACACGTTTCACGAAAACTGGCATTAATTAAAAAAATTTTCACGCGCGTAGACTTACTGTGCTCGACGTTTACGTAAGTTATTCACATCTTAGATTCAGGTCAGTTGGCGTTGCGGTGCGGATCAAGGTGCGCGATGAGATGGACGTTTGTCACGTCGCTATTGTTTTTCCTCGCACTAGAATTTCCCCTCGTAGAGCTTCCGGATGTGTGTAGTCTCTGTAACAAAAGAGAACACGTAAAAATGTAGAATACTTTACATCTAACAGTATAACACAAAATTTTGAAAAGCTCTGTATTATTTAAGTATAGTTACCGAATTTACTATAATTGCGTTGATTTACCTACAGTGTGACTCGTTTGAAATGGAGCCACTTTTGTAGAATCTATACTTTATAGGAAATAAAACCAATTTTTTCGAATGCACAATGGATCAAAAAGTCTATTTTTAGACGGTTCATTTAAATTTTTAAGACGCTAAATATTTTTCGAGTTCGGAAACATTAGTCAGAAATTGAGCACTTACGGCCCATGTCATATGTATTTTCCCTGCTGCCGTCTCAAAATTTCAAAAAATCGAACCAGTAATGTTCGTATGGTCGACAGCAGGAAAATTTATTTTTATACGCATTAATTCCGATTTGATTAATATTTCAATCAGAATCATAACTATTTCGCAATGTTACGGAAGCAATGCCCGATATACAAACACCTACGCAATAATACTAATCCGTGCTAAAAGCTTGCCTTTGTAAATAAGTCCACGAATTTGCAAGTGTTATTTGAATGTACAGGGTGTTCAGTTTCCTCTACACGCGATACATATTATGACATTTTTAAACATCTCATTATAAGTAATAATCTAATAATGATAAACCGGGGCTGCTAGGTGTCCACTGAATAGTCCAAGTATTGCAAATCCAAACGGGAAATGGATTATTTAAGTGCCTGAGGAATGCTAAAACAATATGGGGTGGTGCTCAATCATGCTGGCTAATTGATCGCCTAATAGCTTTTGCAGTAAATCGTCTACTTGTAGAACAATTGTTGCCAAATATATTTTCGCTATTCAATCGAAATTACAAAGAATTAACTCAGCTAAAAATTCCACATCATACGACTTCCTTCCAGAATTTTTATTTGTGTTACTCTTCTCTCTATCATTTTTTCGTTGCCAGGAGTGCCTATTTTTTAATTAAAAGTGGAAGAAATGGGGTACAATTTAATCAAATAGATTTGGACCATTGTTTAAGCTTCCAATTTTAACTTGTTGTCAAAATTGCAAGTAATCGTTTCCTGTTCTGAACTTCTCAGTTCTTATACCGATATTATTTCGTAGATTTAATCATACATTCTTAAAGCTCAATGGATTGCGGAAATGCAGCAATTAATAAACAGCTTTCCGAATTTTCCAACAAAATTATCTTCAAAACAAACAAACAAATCCAGATGTCCTTCATTTACTCTTATTATGCGATTATGCGACGTCTTTTTCGTGCAAATTTGTTAGTATTTTATGTTTTTATCATTTTTTACGAAAATAGAAAATATATCTACTTCTTCAGCTGTAACCCATGTTAATTTGCAGACTGCTACTAAATTTTCATTTCTCATTTTTATAACATTTTATTTAATAAAACAGGCCACCAATTATTTAAAATAAACTTATATAACATCATATTTTTGGAATGAATGGATGAAGGGCCATCCAAAAATATAAGAAACACACCATAGTTCCCTTAAAAAAAGAACTATATTTCATTGGCCATGCAATTCTAATAGTTATCACATTTTTATTGGGTAACAGTGATATATGTAGAATGAAAAACCTGTACATTGGCCAACAAAGAAACAAACACGTATACGTTAGTCAAATATTAATTAATGTCCAATATAAAACGAGTATATTTATTTCAAGCAATGCATGCAAAGCTTTTTCAGTAGTAACAAGAAATACGAGCATTCTGAGAGTTGTTTAAATTACGTAATTAAACTAAACAGAAATGTTTATAATATAAGAAACTTTCCGGATGAATTTCTTAACTCGTCGGGCAACTCTGACATTATACAGAATATTATTGCTGAAATACCATCATTTTTAAATTAAACACGAATCCAAACTTATATCTTAATATAAATAACGGCACATGCTCAAATAATAATAATAATAATAATAATAATAATAATAATAATAATAATAATAATAATAGAACTTTATTCATAAAACTAACACCAATTGGATTGATATAACAGTCTTATATCTAATTCTATGCAATATATGTACTTGTTAACATATTAAAAAAAAAGAGAGGGAGAAAAAATACCGTTGAAATAGACAATACAATAAGTCTACGTACTTTACGTTGTAATGACCAATAATCTCTTACTCCTGAAAAAAAATTGGTTTTATTTTAATGTAAAATATAATGCAAGAACACTGCGATCAGTTGGGGCGTAGATTGTCCACGGGATTATACGGCATACCACAACTGCAAAAAAGTGTTAATTTAGATTCTGTCAGAATGTTTTACTTCGCTTATATCGAATCAAGGATGCGATACGGCCTAATCTTCTGGGGTTCTTCAAAGAAGGCCAATGCCTTATTTGTCCTTCAGAAGAGGGTCGTGAGGTGTACGGTGGGCGTTTCTCAAGTAACCTCGTGCAGGCCTTGCTGTAGGCAATTAAATATACTCCCTCTACCCTCATTATACATTCTGGAGATCCTACTGTTCTTCAAGAGAAACGAGCGAAAATTTATCCTTAACCGAGGAGATGTGTATGATGCAATGGCCACTCGTGGCTCGCGTAATTTGAACGTGCCTCGACATAGGACAACTCTATTTGAGGGGAATCCTCACTGTAGAGCCATTCAATATTATAACAGGCTTCCACGTGATCTCAAAGCCTGCGTAACACTTCGCCAGTTTAAAAGTAAACTCAGGGTATATCCGCGTGACAAATTGTTTTATAGTGTGGCCGAGTTTCTCAGCTAGCTAACACTTATTTCTTCATTATTACCGTTTACTTATTTCATGTTGTATTTTGTCCACATATGGGTTTACTTATTTTACTTATTTAAACTTTTTATTTATACAAATATTTTATTTACACTGAAGTTTTATTTATATCTTTATCTTTTATTTTTTTTATTATTTTGTGTATTATTATTTAACTTAGATTTTACCTTTTGTACTTGACGATGTCTCTGTTCTTTCTTAAACTAACGACAAAATAAACATTACATAAGTTCTACTGGGGATGGGTCACACTATATATTAAAAAGCACTTACCAGATATGAAAAGGTAACTTAATTGTAACAGCAATAAATAACATGGTCATAAAGGTTATTATTATTTATTATCTAAGTTTTATAATGCATTTTTTTTGTATGTACTACTAAGAATGTACTGGAAGGCATTACTATGCCGATAATAGTAAGCAATTTTTTTTGTAAAGAAAACTTACGTCATATAAATACTTCTAAAAACCAATAAATATGCTTGACAATTACGAGAATGCTTTAAAAAATTACTTAAGTATCATTTGCATCCCATTAAATTATTCAATTGTAAAAAATTCTGAGAGTATTATTAGAAATCCAGCATGGTTTTCTGTGGTTTTTTGTATTATGTAACAAAACAATATCGTTTCTATTTTTATCAACAAAACCGCAAATGGGTTCGTAGGAAAATCGAATTGCAATCTAGTTTGGGTATAGAAATAACGTTGCATGCATACGTTAATATAGATGCATGCACGATAGCTTATTGTGCATTCGTGTCGAGCAAAAGATTTCGTGTCATTGATATACACAGCGCGAATGGTTAACATCATTATAATGTTTGTATTTGTCGACAACTTACAATGACAGTTTTGAGGAAGCAGGTGAATATAAATTGTACGTTCAACATGACTGGCGCCTAGTTGGATTTAACACGAACGGTCATAGCGTTTAATGAATTCGGAGAGGCAAATATTGTGGCAGACCTGCTTGTAACGTTTATAGATACAATATGGAAACTAGTTTACGTAGCATTAAATAAATAGTTAAATAGAATAGGATGTTTGTTCAAGGTTGTAAGCGTACTGACCTGCATCAACGTGGAAACTTGAGTGGATTTGCTTAGTGTGAAGTGCTTAACAAGTGCAACACACTTGCAAAAATCGAAAGTGTAAAATTTTAAACATTTTTATAACTTTAAAAGGATTATGATAATTACGTACTTTTGTATGATGCGTTATATCAAATCGATCGGTTACATTAAGAACATACATTAATAGATAACACAAGGCAGCGGCATTAATTGTGGCATATGAGCGGCAAATTCTTGAAAAAGTTAATAAGGCCTTGAGTAAACTGTTTCGCAAACACGATTAAATTTGTCTCTACGCAAAGATATTTTTCTGGAGTACTGAAAAATTCCTCGGTCAACGCCCAGTCACAAGAAAGGAGATCTTCAATAATGGAAAACTGAGAACGCAGAAAGCGAAGGATTACATTACATTCGCTCGATTTACTGCATCCGGCATCCGCTGGAATTCAAGTTGACTTTATTTTACATGATAACATGGCCATTGTAAAATCAACAACATAGAAAACATTATCTAAAAAAAACAAATTTAAAGAAGAAATGTCTTTCGGGTGATGTCGTGTAGTTAATGTTTTACTTGACGTTTCGCTGACCTTCTTCAGAAGATTTCTAAAAGTAGTTCAAGTAAAATATTAACTACACGACATCACCCGAAAGACATTTCTACTATGGATTACGGTCGTGAAAACCTACACTCAAATTTAAAGAAACTTACCAGCATTAATTAATCGCAATAAAGTTCGATAAAACAAAGAAACAAGAACAACCAATGACAACAAAAACAATTAATGATGATGATAATGATCAAAGTACTTATTGCTTTTCCAAAAACATCAAAATATACAGGATGTTCTATTTAAAATGTGGAAGTTGACATTACTTCCGGTGACGCCGAAGACGTAATTAAGCTACTGATAACGCCAGAAGTTAGCATATAAAAAATTGGAAAGTTATACACAGCTTTTGATGATTAAATGAAATTGGTCAGAATCGTAATAAAGAACATGAGGTTAATTGAAGGTTCTATACTAACGGAACAGAGATGCTAAATTCTCTGTCAACTTAATTAGATGGAGCGAAAAGGAAGTCAAGACCGTTACCGGGTCGATTTTTATATGGAGTCATCAAATGTCTCCCGAGTCATTATCTTGCCTGTACAGAGAACACTAAGCTGCTTCAGTAGAAATGAGAACTCTGCTGGAAATGGTACAAAGAGCATTAAGCTCTTAAGAAAATAAGATCGTGCCCATGAGAATAGTTGTTCACATTAATGAACCAAAGTAGTCAGTGTATTCGTTCTGGAAACCCCCGCTAGTAAACGTTTACAAACAATTGCTTATTGTTGATTGCCCAACATGTTGCTCATCTAAATATTGGGAAAAAAACACGTTGTTCACGATATACGGGGAGATATTGTGTGACTTTCAAACATATATTGTAATAAAAACTTGTTTGAACTAGCATGGATGGGGATTAGTTTCATTCCTTTCGCAAGAATTTTGCATAGAATAATTCTAAAATGTGAATCCAGCCAGTTCATATAAAAATATTTTAAAGTTAAAAAAACTATTGTTTGTAGATATTTTCTCCAAATTGTTACAAAGTGCTAAGATTTGTATTAATTTAATAGCGAAATTTATATGCAACGTATCCATAATTTAAAAAAAAAGGTTATTGTTGTAAAATTCAAGGCACATACAGATTCTTTTCTCGTTATGCGGCGCATTAACGTGGAAATCGCAGTTTACGACCATTCAAAGCTGATAATTTAGGCGAACGTCATAGAGTTTTAGAATCGTTTGGAATCCTGCCAGCCCTAGCTATGTGGCGAAAGAATCAAGGTTTTTGCGTTATCCCGGCTATGGAAAAAAACGGTTCAATAAACTCCGTTGTTTAAGTGTTATTATTGCCGTATTTGATGTATTGCGTCGGCACTCTTTAAAATAGTATGCTAATTTGTAAAGTTATGCAAGTCGCCATCTAACGACGAAGGACGTTTTTTTTTCTGACCGATTAAAAACTACGCCGCCATTGTGCCTTGCTAATTTGTGTCGCGATAAATCAGGGAAGTTAATAAATAAATAACGAGCTTGTTAAGCGTTTGTTTTACACGATTAACATGATTTTCGTCCTTAAAAACGTAAAATTAGTGACTATAGTTTTAGGATAAACATAAATTAGACTCAATCCAATGCTGTACTTTAGCTACTTTTCCTTTGTGTTCTTTATGAAGAATACGTTGCGTGGATTCTGTTAAAAAAAAATCAACTTTCAAAGATATTTATTGGCGGTCGGTTTCTAATTTTTCCGCTGGTGTAACAAGTAAATGTCAAACACATGTAACATTAAATATGTAAATATTGCACAATTTATGTCCTATCGTTATATGATGGTTAGAAGGTGTTCTTTGAAATTAGATTAGCTGAAACAAATACTTTTTTTTCTGTCAAGAATTGCTTCAAATTTGCACCATTGCACCACCTACGTCGTTATGGTGGAGAGTTCGGGTAGTTAGCTTATTTCTCTTGTTGAATACGTTTCTTTGTTAAAAATAAATGTTATAAATTTTCTAACTAGAAGACAATAGGAAATCGGGCATAATGGACAAACTTCTTAACTTATGAATGGCATATACGTACTGTTAAATTCCTAAGCAACCACTTCATTTATCCTATTAACATGTTATAATTCCAAAGCATGCATCGAAGATAGGACTATACTTTGTGAGACAGCCCTGTACCACTGGGTATTAGTTACTTCAATGGTTCGGGTTAAGTTGGATTTTTTGGAACCATAGTTATAGAAGCTACAAACTAAAAATCAACATGCTATGATTTTAAATAAACTTCCCGGGACACAGAAATTATTTCTGGGTTAAAGGTTCAGCACAAATTCTTGTCCATGGGTCATGTCTATTTTTAATGGTGTTGGATCATCTAATGAAAATTTTTTTGGGATCAGCATCAGCAATTAAGCCTACTAACGGTGCCATTAAAAGAAAGTAATGCTTCATCAATTGAGTTTTATTTCCTAGTTTTAGTAGGATAAAATCTTTCGACTTCTAGGATAAATGTAGAAAAATAATTTTTGATTAAATAACAATAGAAACAGTTGGCACATTTTTCACTGAAATAACGAATGTTGGTGGTCGATCAGGAAAGTTTGAAGCAATCTCTGCTGTAATTTAAAAGGATCAAAATTAGGCGTTTCAGAATGAACCAAAACATTTTTAATCCTTCGAGATTTTATTTAAACGTCTGCAATAAAAAGCATTCTACTTGGAAAGGAGCCAACAAATACCCAATAAATTTAACCTTGGTCAGATTAATGCAGTTGTTATGGGTGACGAATCGGGAGTTTATTCATACATACCAGGAAGTAAACGACAATCAGTTCAGTAGGTGTTATTGCGTTCGAAGCAGAACCAACCGTAGCAAAATAAATCACAGTATAAACAAGATTATAATTACGTGCTTTTCAAATACGGTATATTGCCGTAATGGATGTGGAAGAACGCTGCACGCACAATGCACTATATTATGGGACAGATCGTTATTTGATGCACTTGGGGAAAATTTATGAGAAACAACTAGGAAACATTTCTGTGTACAACAATTCAACAATAGTTCTTTTCTCGTATACGCTGCATGACAGTTAAGAACAATAAGTTGTTTAAGAGTCGACAATAGTGCCCAATACATAATCGAAGCAGTTCTTGAAGTTTTTTAAGAACATCTTAAAAGTTGGTGTTTCTTTGTTGCGTACAAGGAAATGAATCAAGCTAAGTACAGAAAGTAAATAAAAACACGTGGTTCAACATCTTCAGTTCCCCTTTATTCATGTCTTAGTTTCCATTAATCTAGTTTCTTTATTTACTAATAATAAATAAAACTAACTACTAAAAAAAAACATTCAATCTTAATTTTACAAATAATTGAATAAAGTTGGCATTATATGTTATAGCCTGATCGTTGCAGTATGACCCCGATGAAGCTTTCAAATAAAGTGAAATATTGGTTGCGTGTTTTGTAAATAAAAGCCTTTTTATTGGTTGAGTAAAATATGTGGGTAGGGGTGGAAAGTGAGGATTGCTATTTAAAAAAAATCTTAATTTAAAATTCAATAATCTAGGTTTGAAGAAGATTTTTTTTAGCATTATTGTGTTAATCATTAATACATTAAAATACATCGTTGAAAGACTGTTAAAAGTAAACTAGAAAGTTCGCCTTTTCCTGTTTAATTAAAAACAACGTGAAGTTAAAAATATTCTCAAAATGACGTAATACGCATACATACGTTTGCGTCCATCCATTATTCCAATTGTTCCTGCACATTGGCATTGGGTTCTAATTAAATAGCCTGTTTTTAAAAAGAAATGAATTGACAGAACTGTTAAACATGTCATCAGTTGTACACTGTTGATTGAACGGTCAATTGATGAAATCTCGAAACCTTCGTTGAACGTTTCTTATATGCTTTGGCCTTTGTCCAAGGCAAAGTAAATCTGTTAGTATAGAGAAGATGCTAGATGTATAAAATGCAACATGGAGGCGTTTATAAATGTATTTGTTACATTCTACAGAAGGCCACTAAAATCAATAACTGCACGGACAACGACATAAATTACATTTGGAAATATTGGATCGCTTAGATTGGTGTAATTCTTACCTTCATTAACCTTTCTAAAAATGTTACTAAAGTTTAAATTGTAATTTTTAGTCATTTACTAGAAAATTAATTATTTCCTGAATATGTGGTTTTAAATATGTTACTAAAAGCTTCCTGCAGAGACCTCTTTGATTGTCTGAAACTGAAAAATCTTGTAAGTCAAAAAAAAATACTTTTTTGGAAATTAGTCTGAATTATCTGAACTATGAGCTAAAAATGATTATAAATTTTCTTTCGTCATACTGGTAGTCAACAGATATAGATATCTGCATATCATCATCCATTAACACTTTACATTGCATAAAGTTTCTAGCAAACATAAATGGAAATAAACGGGTGAATGCAGTTTGACGTACGTTCGATTCATTGACCGAATTGCTGACGCTGTTGGATAAACTTATAAAGGCTATCCGACTATCACCGATTAAAAGCGTGCAAAAAGGATTATACAGCCAATAATTACTGTCGATAAAAGCTTTATTACTGTTGAATACGTAGAAAATATTTGGCTAACTGTTTGTGCCAAATAGAACAGCGTATACATAAAACACTGCCATTACCACATATTTGAAATACCGGGAAATTGAGTACAAATTCTTTGATACAATGTAATGTTAAAATTAAATCAAAAAAATCAGATTTTTTCTTGGCCCTTATTCATATAAATATTTACCTATTGTAAAGCTAGGAACGTGAATAAATAAAAGGAATTGCGTACTAAGGGTTGTCATGCGTACGAATAAGCATATTCAATTGCCAATCATAATCTATAATTTTCTATCGTGATAACGCAATAAACAAGAATTATGAATAGAAAATAGAGTAAATATCTAACATATAAATTCCACGTCATGTTGAAGTGCTTAGCTACTTAAGCAGGATAGATGAACTCCTTTCAAGCGGCACGTTCAATCGCTGACCCGAAATCCGACCTTCATACTGGAAGGTGTTGTAGCACGACTTACCGAACGTACATAAATTTAAACGATGAGTGCGTACTCGACGAGCAAAAGAGTCTATTAGTACTGCCATAATAGTCGACGTATTAAACAATTACGCGGAACGCTTGGAAAGTCGACGATAAATTGAACAAAAAAACTTAATTATCAGTAACTCTCTCTATCCGACGGTAGGGTAAGCTCATTAATGTCCTTTGCTTAGTATTAAGTGAAAAACGAACAACAAAACTTGCGCTTCGTGTGCGAGATGCAAGGGCCACACGTAACTTTCATTACGCTCTTAATTAAATTTCCGCGTATTATTTTCGGTATGTAGACGGTGAAAAATTTATAGTCTACCTTTGTTTCGGCTTCTGTTTCGAAAGGAACAACAGAAAGCGTTCGTACGGGCATGGAATTAAACAAGTTAGGAATAAACTTGAGAGTAAATAGAACATGCACAACAACATATACAGTTGGCGGTCGTTTACGGAACAAAATTTACTATTTTTTTCAAAAAAATTATTTGGAGAGGTCGATTTTCATTTTCTGAATCCCTCCTTTTCTGGTAAAGTATTTATTTATAGCGTAATTGTTGTTGGCCCAATGACATTTTCATCTAACTGACTCTCTCCATTCTGCGATCGAGTTACTACGTAAGGGACCGCTTTAGATTCATCTTCTAGTGTTTTATCCTTATCTATATATCTAGTAAGGCTTGTTATGAATATGTAACAATAACTGTCACAAACCGGGTTTATTTGTAAGTTACAACAAACGTAACTGGTTAGGTTCTCTTGTATCTAATTTATCTAACGAGCACTTCCGGAAAAATTACGATTTTCTTAATTTTCTTAAAAAAACAAACCTCTAATTTCCGGGCAGAATTTAGCGAGAATTGAAAAAATATAGCACGTTCCATTTAAGGAAACACAACTGGGTAGCTACAAGCTACCCAGCAAGACACCTTGTAGATTTCAATTTAATTTTAAGCCAATCGCTTCGAATAACAATAATGTAATAAACCTCGGCCAAAATTCGACATAAACTTGTACTTATCAGCCACACCCTACGTGTATAAACGATCTGGTTGATTGTGGTCTTTCGAAAAATATGAATTTACAACGACTCATTTTACACAAAGATTAACCAAGCGTAGTTTCTAAGTGTCGCAATCGACGAACCCGCAAAAAATGCGCAGTTACAATACTGGGACAATATCCCAATCACTTTCTACTTTTTAATGCGGCAGATCAACTTTCAAACAAAACTGCAAACACGTGACGTATGGTACGTATTTGTACCGATCAAATGACGACCGATACTGCTTTATCGTACGTTACTTAAGTAATAAATCGTTACGTCGAAAAAACGTACATGTTACAGTGGTTTGTAATAACACAATAGCTCCGATCTCTTTCGTAGCGTAATCGTAATACCCTCTTTTGAGATTAATTATGTATGGAAGCATAGAACATGTAGTGTACACTGCCGTTCAGAGAAGTTCGGTCGGTTGGTAAAAAACATAAAAAGGTTACAGAAACAAACGAAACTAAAAACAAAATGCAATTTTATTGTATGTACAGGTAAAAAAGACAAAAATAAATAAATAAAAAGTTATTCTGGCCTAATACAACATACTGAACATTATATTTTTTTTTTCGTCGAAAAAACCTCCTTTGCTGTTAATCGCCGCTCGAACTATTCTAGGCATTCTTTCGATAAGTTTCGTTAAAACGGATTGTGGAATATTAATCCATTCATAGTGCAGAATATTCCGTAAATGTTCTTGTGAAGTTGGGCATATTTTTCGGATCCTCCTGTCCAGTTCATCCCACAACAACTCTATAGGGTTCAAATCTGGGCTTTGTGGGGACCATGTCATTATTAGCAGGGTGTGCTGTTCTTCTTGCTCCTTTAGATAGTTTTTACACGCTAACGCAGTGTGTTTTGGGTCGTTGTCATGCATGAATGTAAAGTTACGGACCATTATACGCAAGCCTGATGGCACTGCATGATTCTGGAGTATTGCAAAATAATTTTCCTTCCTCATTACACCCTGCACTCTGCATAAATCTCCCGTCCCAGCAAAGGAGAAACATCCCCACACTAACGCAGAACTACGCCCTTGCTTCACTATAGGCACAATGCAGTTCGGGATCACTTCTCGGTTTTAGATCTTCGGACATAAACTCGTCGATTTTGCCCAAAAACCTCGAACTTTGACTCGTCACTCCAAAGCACGTGTTTCCAATCATCTAACGACCAATCTAGATGAGAACGGGCTCACTGTAGCTGTTTTTGCTCTGTGGCCCCGACGTAATAAGGGTTTTCGAATGGCAATGCGTCCATGAAGGTCCGCTTGTTGAAGTCGACGTTTTACCGTACTCGCTGAAACTTGTTCTTCACGGCCGCGATTGACTTCGGCTGCTATTTGTGGCGCTGTTAATTTTCTATTGCGTTTGCTTAATAATACAATTCTCAAATCTTCAGCTTTTGTTGTTTTCCTCGATGCTCCGGGACGAACACGATTTTCTATAGTTCCAGTTGTCCGATGTCGCTTTATGATGTCATTTACTGTTGAACCTCTCATATTTATTTTTTCATAATTTGTCGCCCCGAATATCCTTCTTCAAACAGCGTAATAATGCGTGAACGTTTTCCTACGCTGGTAGGCTTGCCACGTGCCATTTTGAAGTAAATTGTCTTAAAACTTTCGCGCAAAAACGACAGATGCACACCAACACACGTTTAACAGTAAAACGAAGCAAATTTATATCTTTACGCCCGTGATAAATAAGCAAGAGTGATACTGCGGTATATTTCCTAAATGCATTGTTCGTTAATAATCCCCAAACGACCCGTTTCGAAAGATCGGTACTTCCGAGAAATTCTCGGAATGATAATAAAAGGGACTTTATTGTGGTTGTCGCAATATTTCTACTTTACATAATAATTTATGGCTTTAATCCTTTAGAAAAGAGTGTAAGCTTAATATTTCTCTAATTTTATGTATTAATAATTGTATACAGTGCGATATAATAGATTTTTATTGTATGACCGAACTTCACTGAACGGCAGTGTACATGGAAGAAGATATCCTTACATGCACGAAAACATTGACCTATTTACTAAGTCACGCTCATCTAGTGTTTAATACTATAGACGAGGCTGATACAATGATTAGTTACGTGTTTGCATGAAATTGTATCTATTGTCAACGACGTATTCAGTTACATCGACCGGAGGCTTATTAACATTAATCTGGTACATGCGGTTAAGTGATTTATAAAGGGTCTTGCATTCGAAATGCATGATAGTGCAATGCCTTGTTATTGTAACCGACACGCCGACACCTCGTCTATATATAGCGTCACTACGAGCGCTATAGGTATGAATGGCGGCGAATTGAAATCAAATTTCTATTTAGTTTTCGGTATTCTATGCAAATCGGTAATTGTTATCAGCGATGAAAATGCGAACTGACAAACCCACGTGTAAGCTCGCACGACTGCTTCTACTTGAAGGCTAATATGTACGCTGGGTGAACATATACGGAGCGAACATTTTTCAGCAATACGTAAACGCCTATTATTGAAGCAACGTAATTGAATAATATTAGTATTGTATCGTATTTGGTATGAAGGTATTAGTACCGCATTTTTATCCGAAGTTTCCGTTATTCGAGATTAGATACGAATGGAGAATTAAGAATATTGCGAAATACGTAGGTAGGTACTGTTAGATTGTCTCACTTGAAAGGCACGTAGGTATACGAGAATTGTGCAGGGCTTTATTATTGCCTGTAATAAAGCATATGGTGCTACTTGAAGTAAATATGAAGTCAAATAAATGTGCATGTGCAGCGAGATCTCTGACAAAGTGAAAAGTGAAAAGAAAATAATTTGTTTGTATTCTCACCTGTAACGTAATTGGTTTTCAGCACAGCTCAGCGTTTCTACATTTCCTGAAATATTCGATGTTTTCAAGATATTTACATTAGTCCCTTTTTTTCTTGATTGTATTCTTCATAGGTTAATTTGTAGCAAAAACTTAAAAGGGAGATATTATATTCCCTTTTTACTCGACCATCCAATTCAATATTATACGAGCCAGGATTTTGGTAAATTTTGCTTAGAATTGTTATTGTTCTTAAATTTTCGCAGTGTGATCTATTACCTTTTTCCATAGGAACTATTACTCTTCCAATTTTCCATGCATCTGGTACCTTTTTTCTTCTTTCCTTATTTCCTTGTTATGTCTATAATTTATGCTCTAAGTTCTAAGCAACGTTCTTGTAGTTGTTAATTCTATTTTTAGTGTATAAAAAAGAGTTAGTTTAAAACTACAAATAACTATTGATGCAGTTCATGTAGCTGTTGAAAATTCAACTCGACTTTAAGAATTTTATATAATACATAAGTTCTACTTTGAAATAAGGAAAATGATACCCATTTCCGACGTAGTCAAAGGTACCATGAAATTGGAAGCATTCTCGGAAACTTAGGAAAATTATCTATGAGACCTTCTAATTATATCCAATGAACCATCCTCGTAAATGACCCTGCGTTAACTAATTACAATTAGCAATTCTCTGCGAAAACCATACATAAACTATCCTATCATAACTGCAAAATTCTTAGTGTCGATAAGCTAAAATATGTCCGGAGCGTACAGCAATTAATCGTTGTTTGCGAGATGATATGGCTAGCGCGATTCCCAATAATACAAATTTACGCGTATTTAGAAAATGATTCTGTCTGGTTGGTCTATAGCAGAGTCTAACTTAATAACATAATATGCTAATGAGGTACTTAATATTCGCATTCATTCATTTGAAATGAATATATGACCGTCGATAATTTATTCGTTGGAGACGGAAAAATCTTGCTAGTTCCCCGTTGCAATTATTCACAGGTTATTATATGCGTTATTTATGTTTTTTAGCCTGACAATTAATGAAATATCTAATTTGCCGTTTTAATCGCAGACGTAAGCAAAATATGTTATGGATCGTTCGACGTTGAATTTTAATAAGACGTGTAAATTTTATTCCGTGTATTGGACGATTGTAGAATTAGCGATGCAAACGCTGAATGGTGGCGCTAAGATACACAGAAATTTAATCTCTTGGAATGCACAATCGGAAAGTTACCAACTGGCTTAATAATTTATATTTCTAACGAAGTAATTGCATCAGTTTACACACTATTAAGTATCAAAAAAATAAGCAAAATTTATTTGAATTAATTGTTATCATTGTATTCATTAGAGAAGCAAATCTGATCTGTTAAATCGAAATAATGAATAATAACGATTATTTACTTGAATCTAGATCGAAATTCTAAAAGGACGCTAGGTCTTGCCTCGATAACGGTTGAGAAGCGTCTCCTCAAAAAACGAGGTAATTTGTTCAGGCGAGCGACGTCGTTTTCTCCTATTGACTCTGAGTTGCTGAAATATTGGGAAATGTTTCTGCAGATGATAATTTCGAACGTTCGGGTATATTTCGTATAAAGTTATGGGCAAATTGATGTGTCAGAGACTCGTAACTGTTTAACGTGTAGTTCCTTGGTCACTTTTCTTGTTTCACCTAAATATCGCATGATAATTATTGAGATAATGTTGGATTTTTTAAATCGAATTTTACACAATTGCCTCCTACGTTCAAGATCATTTTCACCCATTCCTTAGGGTGAATATGCTAGGAATGGTTTCTTTGTTACAGGTTTGAGGTGAGCAAGATCTAGTCCAAGGTAGAAATATGCAACTAAGAAAATATAATTTTCTTGAGCATTCCCTCTTTTTATCTGTTAGTACAAACTCTAATTACAAAAATGGTGTAACGTAGTTTACATTCTTTTTAGGTCGTTTCAACAAGAAAAACTTTGTTTATTTTGTACCTAATAATAGACTGTTTCCAAGTATTTCAGTACTGACAAAACGAAGATAGACGATCCCTACCACAGCGCTGAATTAGGAATCAGAAGTAATTTTAAACTTTGAGCAAATAGAAGTAAGAAAACCACGATTTCTATAAATTGGATTTACCTTTCACAAAGTACCCTTGAAAAATGAATTCAAAATATCCATATTGTCGCGCTCTATAATTGTCACAGTAATAAATTACAATTAACTTGAGGAAAGCTACGATTTTATGATTTTCTTAAATTCAAGAACGAGCGAATTTAGGAACAGGATGCAAAAATATGTTTTTTTAACTTCTCAAGAGTCAAAGTTGTTATTAAAAGATCCATATGCGTGAGTCGAATATTCCGATGCTAAGAAATAAAAATAATTATTGTTACGTTCTCCTAGTTTGAAGAACAATGCCGCTAGTCGT
>LR737489.1:0-12817 GCA_902655005.2 Marronus borbonicus | reverse complement strand
AATTTGAGTACTGAACAGAAGTCATAACATTTCTAAATGACAAACGTTTATTTATCGTTCATTAGTGATAGACATCGACGAAGAGAAGCTAGATATATTAGGTATTTTTTATTCGTCAGATCAACAAATAATAGTGAGTACGAGATATTTAAGAATGACCGTACCATTTTCTGGAACTTTCTGAATCTTGGTCGATTACCAAGGCGCCTCCAATGTTTATGTTTAATAGGAATTGAATGAAAACCAGCGGAATATGTTATAAACTGTTGGACTGAATACAGTGGGTTTGTTGAATGGCCAGCGAATTCTCTTTTTTAAATCCTCTGCATTACTTTTTATGGAAAGTTGTTAAAAATAATATTTACGAAGTTGTGTCGCAAAACATCGAAGAACTTAGCGATAGACTAAGGTAGACGTCAGAATGCCTTGGATGTAATTCTTAGAAGAACCATACGAAAAGCAGCCCAAAATGTTGGAAACCCTGCGCAATTGTGCATGGATAAAGATCGCCAGTAATAATGATGGTAATTTTCATTTATTGTTGCAAATAAGGTTCAATATTTATATAAATTTGCGAAAGCAAGTCTGTAATTTGCCATTTGCAAAATATTCCGTTGATTATCAATTATCACTCCAATTCTTGTTAACATAAGCATTATGCGGCTCGGTAAAGCATCCAGTCTCAACCAAGTTTCTAGCACGATTTAGAAAAATGGTAGGATGTGCTGTTGTTCTGGATACAATTGTAATAAATATCTCGTACTCATTATCGTTGTATTTCGGTTGGATGAATGAAAATACATTAAACATATCTCGTTCCTCTGTATTGGTGTACCACATTTTGCTATTACTGATGAATGATAATTGGAATGTATCACAGTTTGGAATTTCATGGCAACCTTTTTAATCTTAAAATGTATGCTTCATCAACTAAAGCATAATCTCAAAAACCTTTGTCAACATGTTATATAAAAAAATTCTTTCTGACGGTGTCAGAATCCAGTATGGCGTCGATAAAAATGCAAAAGAGTTGGTGATGGTCAGAAAGAACTGAAACGTCATATGAGAATTTGGAATACGCTTTGGAATCGCTAGATATACGATCGGAAGTCTTGAGAATGTCTTTTTGGTTTTTCTCCTCAACACCAAATAAGGATCCTGGAGATAAAAAAAGAAGATTTGCTTTTTTTTGTTTGTGTTTTTTATCACGAACGTCGTCCATTTTCTCATCGGGTTCATAACAAACTCTAAATTCAGCAACTTCTCCGAATTTGAATCTGTACCTTCTATCTCTTATAATAAGCGAGATCCCTATGATGATTATCGAAAATGAATCAGCATCTACAGGGGAGAATTCATGTGGGGAATGGTGTTAACGTTTATGTAATAAAAGGTGGAGGTATTTTGCACTATATTGCAAAATATGCATTATTTATATATGTATATATATATATGCTATATATACATATATAGCAGCTGGGAGCAAGATACTAGAGGTGGTGCATCAAATAAGTACATGAAATAACGCGAGCGTCTGGGTAGCCGTGAGTTGTATAGCACCCTTTTGGGGTAGTGATCGGCTGTTTGCTGCTGTCGTCCGACCAGACGCTCGTGCTCCGAGAGGGTTTGGTGGTGGCCCTAGCATTAGACATTGAACGTTCCGATACATTTGAATGCGTACACAAAGAAGGAACCGAATTATGAAATCCATATAACATGCTATTTATGTATTTGAATTTTTATATATACGAAAGAGTACCATTTTTTATTTTATCATGTGAAGGGAATTGTTTATTTAATAAACATATTTTGTATATCTACGTACTGTGTTTAATTGTGAGAGCAACTGATCAAGCGAGTAAACATATAAGAATTACATATAGGCAATTGGTCCTTTCGCCTCACAAGAAAGATACACCGAGGCAGACAACAAGCGGCATTGCTCTTCAAACTAGGGAAACGTAACAACTTAGTTAAAGAATATCTATTAGGAATTAGTTGTTATTCTGTAAAAGATTTTTAAGCTGATGGTATTTTATTGTTTTCTTTTCTTGTGACTTATTTCAAGCAGTTACTTGTTTATCTACTATTGTGCAATGCGTGTGAAAAATGTTTATCTATTTACATACCTTCTTTTGATACAGAATAGCTTATCATTGTTCAACTTAAAAAGTAAAGCCTCTTATCAAATTTATTCACATTGGAACAACAACGGCAAATTTCTCTCAAGTCAAATGTAGAAACTATCCTCCTTCAACCAGCTGCCAGTAAACTAAACGATTTTCAAACCTTGTCAAACGTTTTGTATGACATCAAGTTGAACGGATCTAACTTCGTGTACAATTCTATCTTTCAGTTCGTCTTTGTTCTTTAGTTTGTTCATGGAAATCTTTGACTTTAGGTACGAGGGATGAAGGGAAGGAAGAAAACGGACGGAGTCATTCTATTGTATTCATTCTACCAATCCAAAGGTTAGGAAAAAGAGTAATACACGGAACATCCAAGACTTCATTATTTGGACATAAAGTAGCTGGTGACCAAAATTCTGTTCTCTGCCTTCCTTGCATACTATGCAGGAGTGACACTCCATTATCTGGTACCTACGAATTTTCAGAAGTCCTTGTTTGTAATTTACTTACAAGGAAAGGCACCTCACTGACAGAAATCCTTGTAGCAAATACTTACACGGCGCAGTACTAACGATTTTGTAGGAATAAGTAATACAAACAAGTGGACTCTAACGTACACATTTATCATTTTATACTAGTCGTTGCAATAAATGCTCACGGCTATTTGTAGCATCAATATTGTTCGAATTAACAATACATTTTTGTCGTATTTTGAATACATTGGGAAGTAGCAAAAATTAAGAGTCTTGTATCATCTATAAACTTTTTTTTTATATATTTTTAACATTTTATAATTATTTCACACTCCCGGAATCGGAAGGAAAAATAGGGTTGATGGGGGTCAGGTTACGATCGCTGCACGGGGCATTGGCGGTCGAGATCTGTATCGCAAAAAAAAGCCCGATCCTCCTTCGGTAAGCGCGCGTTCTTTTCCGGATAGGGTTTAATACGCAAACGGTACGAATTATTTCTCAGGGTTCCGCAAGCGATCCAAAATCGTGCGAAGCGCCCGCGCCCGATCACCCGATCGGCGGACAGACGGCCGGCTTTCCAATCAGAGGCCGCCAACTCGAAGCAAACGACGGCCATCGTTTTCGCCAATGTTTCAACCTAATATCAGAACGATAATAATCAAACGATAAAAGGAGAAATAACGTAGTAAGTAATTAGATAGACACTTACAATAAAGGAATATTACAATTTCTACCGGTAAGGAAACAAAGAATAATTCAGACTACAGTGACAACTACACATAATAAATCCTTATCGAGGTTAATCCAACTAGGAGGAAGATTATCGGAACTTATCGCACAAAGAAAAGGTGTTATTAACTCCAAAATCGTCGAGCAAAATAGGAAGAAGAAATTTAAACGTCTATTATCGAAATAACGGACGTCAATTCAGTTGCCCGCAAGATAATTGAACCTAAAGGGAAGATGTTATTAACCCCAAACATAGATAATTATTTGGATGAATATACAATACAGAAATATTGCAATTTCTATTTGTAGGTAAATCGCATTCATACGATCTAAATGTAGGAAATAAACTGAACATACCAAAACGACTATTGCCGGATCTATATACCTCAATTGAAATTGCCCATAATCACAATAATGTGGAAATGTTAAATCTACAGCTAATTACGGAGAAGATAAAGGAATTTACGGGAAAGGAAAGATATCGTTAGTCCCAAAACCGAACGATTTAGGAAGAAATATAAGCCGAGAACAGAGAAAAGGTAAATCGGCTGGAGTATCCTCCAATCTATTTTGTAAGATTCGATATAACCTAAAGTAGGTATAGTGATAACTACGTATACCAATAATTTTTTATTAATAGTATGTTTAAGCCAATCCAAGTACACGGAAGATAACGGAGCCTATCTGAAAGAGAAGATGTTATCAACTTCAAAATAAGCCAGCAGAGTAGGAAGAAAAAACTAACTATATACACAACCTAAATATGGGATGCGAAATAAAGGAAAAAACTTAACTTATGCAAACGACTATTGCAAGATGTGTATGCGGCATTTGTAGTCTGTCCATAATCATGGTAAACTAAAACTATTAAATGTGCGACTAATTACGGAGAAGATAAGAGAATTCATGTGAAAAAAAAGATATCGTTAATCCCAAAGCAGAGCGATACAGGAAGAAATATGAAACGAGAGCGCAAGAGAAATAAATAGGCACGAGTATCCCACGATCTATTCTGTCAACCGAATTGTAGGAAAGATAATGGAACCTATCCGAAAGGGAAGATGTTTTTAACTCCAAAATAACCGAGCAGAATAGAAAGAGATAATTTACACAAGAGGACAAGTAATATCCGAAGTAGGTTGCAGAATCAACTATCGTACGTAAGTATCACAAGTACTCTGATCATAGGAATCAAAATTATAAATTCTATGGACAAAGACATTTCATTTCATAGCATCAATTGATATTGAGCAACCCTCAATGGAAAAATGAAAACAGAATCATTAATATACAGTGGCCGCCAAAAAGTTAGCGACAAATGAAAGTAAAATTATAGTTTGGTGGAAAGTCAAATCTAGACGATAGCAGATGCTTTTGAAAATAAATACAAAAACACCATTGACTAGCTAAAATAGAGAAAAATACTACAAAAAATTACAATTACAAGTCGCTAAAATAAAACATAAACAAAAAAAAAAGTGAATTTTCAGATCAAACAATTCCAACAATTACAATAATTCAAATCTGGAGCGAGTTGAAGGAAAACATTTTTTCTAATTTTGTTAAATAAAAAAAGAATTAAGGAAATAACAAAAAATTGTGTATTACAATTAGAAGACGCTAAAGATGTCATATAAGATAAAGTGAATTTTAGGATTAAACAATTCAAATAATTACAACAATTCAAATCTGGAGGAAGTTAAAGGAAAAAAAATCAAAAAGGAAAAACTTTGAGATTATTCCGGTAAAAATTAAGGCACGATAAAGAATAAATCTAATCTCGGTTACTTTCACAAAGGTAGCACTTTTTAGATTTTGGCATTCTTGAAAATCATTTCTAATTAAACACCACGTGGTATACTTTTCAGGGAGTAAACAGTGATTTAAATAAGCACCCATTACCGTGCTAAATTCTATTGAAGTTAAATATATTTGATGGCGGGTCATCGTATAAGATGGTAAGATGCGCCGAATGTGTAGAGTGTCTCGTTAATGTAAGAAGAAATAATATTTCTTCAAAATAACTGGACAATTGTATCCGCATGTTAGGTTGCGACTGCAAATAACTGTTGGTTTGGGTATTAGTGAAATACATTGTTATAAGGTTAGATACAATGAACTAATGTATACCATTGTGTCAGTACTGCCGTACGCAACAAACGAAAGGTGTGTACGAGGGGTCTCTGAGAGTATAGAATAAATGTATTATTTAAAATATACAGATTCGAGCGTTACAATTCGGCAAATTTGATTTTGAATTTTTTGGAGTTTGCGATTCACTTCAGAGTAGGAACTGAATTTTATCATCTTTTTAACAGAGTGTTATTATGTGACACATTTTGAGGTATGTTTTAAAAGTAATATTGTTATATATATATAGGCTGATCAACAGGTAGCGGATCAGACACTTTTTTATTTTCTTTTTTTCATTGAAGTTTCTGCATGTTATTATGACTTTAGTGCCTCGAACACCAAAGAAAATACTGACATTGCCGTACTTACACTGTATTTTAACTAATATATTTTAATATGGTACCAAGAGCATGAATTATTTTCGGACAATAATGGAGACAAATTTACAAATTTAGAAAAAGCCATTCCTCCACATCCGAGCTACATACGCACAACATTTTGTTTAACTGAAAAACAGCTGTCTTACATAAACTTTTATCACAAATGTTAAAGTATACAAGAAAATAGGCAACCTGATACAAAAATGAGCGAAAAGAAAAGAAAAGTATCTTTCACCAAACTAAGAGTTTGTTTTTCGTAATTCGTGAAGTCATATAACGTTTATGTTGGTAATTCAGCTTTTTTGATACGAACGATAGTTGCTTGCATCGGATTGGCTTATTTCTATTATTTATCCTCGGCACCCGACTCCGAACAACTCCTAAGATACTTGATTATCTGGGCGGGTTACATGCGTCCACTGGCGGCGTGACACTGTTGCTGCAGCGAACTTTTATAAATCGAAATGTATAAAAGGAATATTTCATCTGCGAACAGTTTCCCTAACAGTAGACTTACTTCTAGAAAATCCATTAACAGTGCAACTAAAGACTACATACTGGAGGGAAGTTATTTAAATTTATATTGTTTTTAAGAATATGCTATATTGTTATACACTCTTTTTTCTTTTATTATTATTTTCATAATTAGTTTTGTAGGGACGGTTTTCAGAAAACCGGATTGCCTTCACAAATGCTTTACAAAATAGAATAGTGAAACAACCAAAATACAACTTGCTTTTTGGAGGACATGCGCATCCCTGCTCTCGCAATCCGTTCATGTTTTCAGGATGTAATTGGGGATTATTTCGTCTATTACTTTGGTAGTACATCTATCACTTTTTTGAAAATTCTTTTGCCCTATTACTTTTTGTCAGAATCTGTTATTTTTTGCATTTATCTCAGGAGGAAACTCAAAGTACTTTTAACCCTTAAATTCGTATTGTGGGATTGTTTGTAGAAATCGAATTACCCGTTCATTACTGACGTTCAGTTTGGTTCAGAAAATCTTAAGTAGAAACTCTTTGTAATAATGAGGTGAATACGAATTGGGCATATATGTCACTCATGATTATATCATTTGCTTGCTAGGGTAATTTTGGAATTATCGTAACCTCTAAGTATTCAACGTGCATTATGCAATTAAAAAAAAAACAGTTTGGAAAATAAACGGAAATATGGCAAAGTACATTTCGACAAACTAAAAGTTTGTGTTATCATCTAGTTTTATTAGTTTTTACTGTGACAATATTGCACAACAATGTGATAATAAGACTACACTAGGTTAAACTTTAATATATCAGCCAATGGCAAAATTCTTTGTATGCAGCATATACGCTCAATATACATGTATATTATGTAGAATGTTCGGTGAATAAGTATTCAAGACAACGTGCCTTTAAGTATCTATATCTGACATAAAGCCAGGAATATGTAGCTAACGGATTGATACGTTCGATCTCTTTATAGTGCCAATTGGAATTTATAATTTAAATGACGTTAATTTTCCTTGTATACTTGCAAGGATTATAGTAGCCATGCGTTTCTTGGTACCAGAAGGCGCCAAAAAATGTCTAGTTTGGCGTTTTGAAATACACAGTTGAAAATACAGCATATTGTTTTTCTCCTTGTTTGCCGTCAATCATTCTATCAATACCAGAAGGAAGCTATTTTGGTATTATTATTTTTGGTTATTGTTTCTAGGCATTTTCTGATGTGTTCTACCAATACAAAACTTATTCGTACAACAGTGTTGTACACACTTTCGTAGATGTTACAACAAAGGTAAGTAAAATTACAAAAAATACAAAACTATAATAATTTAAAATTATAAGTGGAATAAATTTTACTACGACACGAGTTTATTTATGCTCACCATGATATAGATAAGTCACACAAAACCGTGTAAAAATAATAGTGAAAAAAGTAAATAGTAATTTACATTGCAACGTTGTACAGCAAAAGCTGAACTGTTCATTTAGATGTTTCATACAAATTGTAAGAATTATTACCACAAATTGAGTGATACAATTTGATAGTAAATATTACTACAAATTGTACTTGTCCCTATATATACTACAATGTGTAGTACAAATACTTACAATTGTAGTAAAATTTCCAAAATTTTTCTCTCTGCGTAATCGCATCTCTCCGATTTTAATAAAATTTGGTAGAAATGTAAAACATCAAAAAATATTTGACACGTATTTCTTTTAGCGTCCCTTTTTTAGTTTTAGGTGGGGTAACGGGGGCTCATAGTTATCCATTTTTCGTAATATTTCGGAAACGAGAAGAGATATTGAGATCGGCTGAAAACCAGATCGTCCCTTGTCAGCAGCCGTACATTTTAAAAGAGGTTGAAAAAAGGAACGTGACGCACCCACGGGCTCGTTAGGGGGTTAAAAGATATAATTTTTCCTCGCCCCTGCCGTTGTATATTATAAATTCATTCTTTCTTTTTTTAATCTTTAAACTACATGAAAAAAATAAAAGTTTTTGAATTGTTTTTCTAAATATGGAGTTTGGTTAGTTATCCTCATTTTTATGTACCCCTACAGAATATTTTCATATTTTTGGAATTAAACGTAATGTTGCATTGAATTTAAATTAAAAATTGTTTGATATATTAGAATATAAAAGTGATATGATACAAAGAGTAACAGCCAAGAAAGTTCCTGCGTAGTTAGTCATCTCGTAAATGTTAATTACTTTTTGACGTCTTAACAAACCAATGTGTTTATGCTTGTTAATGTACGCAGGTGATATATAATCAAACATTAAAAATGAGACTACATTTGTATATTTGTCACTGCCGCTATGTAAGGGTGTGGTCAGCTTGCTAAAGTATGTTATCATAAAGTGTCTCGTTCTATTCGTTACAGTTGCAATTAGTTATCAAACACATATTGTTGAAGATAATAAGAATGTATATGCGGCCATAAGACTCTCTTACTAATGGACTCATGGTTAGGTGAAAGCCCTGAAGATGTCGAAGATGCTTTGCCACTGGCTTGGCCAATTACAGTAAAAACAATTTCGAAGGGTACCATTGGTATCATACAAACTTTGGATGTTTATGGTATCCGCTTCTAAACGTAATTTGTTAATCAGTTATCAGATATCGTCATTTGCTATTCAACTACATTAACGCAACATATTACGCATGCAATGTTACGCGCAATTTTTGCAGCCAGCCTGTATTTTGGTTACCTTGCGCACTTTTCCTTCCGATGCATTACCAACTTGTTTTATAGGTAGGCAACCCACCCGGGAAGAACTCTAATCCTATATTAGGTATGTACATACTTGAGCTTTTCCTTTTTCGTGTAATCTTCGTTCTACGGTTAATTTCTTCGTTCTTAGAGTTCTTTTGGAGGGCGAATTTTACCCAGGACCTGTCTTAATGAACTTTTGGAGGGCGCAAGACCCGAATTATTGTTCTTCTGAGGGCGTATTCCGGCCTAACATGCGAGTACCGAATACGGAGCACGTCTGTATAATTAAATACAAATATTTACCTTTACCTATAGTTTTAATATTTCAAATCAAAACTTTTGCCATTCTTCTTTTCTTTTTTTTTAACTTTGTTTAGCGACATTCAATAACTTAAGAAAAAACAAACTTTGTAAAATCTGTAAACCCACAAGATCTTGGAGGGTAAATGGGTGGACCCACTTGAGGTACCTAATTTTATAATTTATTTCAAACAAGGAAATTTACCCGTATTTTACATTATCCTTTTTTATAAAAGTTTATTTCTTTTTTTTTGTTGTTTTGTTCCTTGACGATTCATTAAATCAATTTTTAATCTATTTGTTGTTTTTTTATTTATTTCTTTATTTTATATTTGAAGTTATCATACTTCACTTGTTGGAAGTATTGTTTTTTTTTCTGCGTCCTTACTGGCAGCAAACCTCGGTTGCCCACGACCGGGGTCTACGAAGGACATTAGTGTCTAGAGTGGGTGGCGCCTTCCTGATTAGGTGGCTCCTGCCGCAGGAGCCAGAATTGTTTTTTTGCAATTCCCTTCGCCAAGGTATACCGAGTTCATGCAATACGGCTGGTATAAAAGCGGTTTCCTAGGAGAACGTCCGGGACGCCTTACAACGCCAGTGGATTTCTCCTTTCACGACTCGCAGTTATCAAGTTGCAATGTCTGTGGGGCACCGGCCATAGTAAGATACTTTAACGATTATCACAACTGTGCAGACTATCGACCGTTAATGTAGACAGTAATTATTATATTTTTCATACATCAATATTTATTATATTATTCATTTGAATATTTACTTATTCACCTCATTGTCCATTCGATTGAGGTAACATTTTTTAATAATAAGTAATTATTTTATTCTATTTCTATTCATTCTAGGATTTGCAAATTGTAACAAATTACTTTTTGCTTCTGTTATATCTGTTGGCAATACGAAAACAACGATGGTGTTATTTTCTGTTTGATACTAATTACAACTGACTATGTTAATATATTACAGAGGCAGTGATAAGTATACAGCAATGTAACTTCACCTTTAAAGTTTTATTTATCATCACTTGCGTACATTGGCAATCATATACACATTGGTTTGCCAAGACGTCAAAAAGTAATTTATATTTAGAAAAATAACTTGGCTGGTTCTCTCACAAATTCTGGATTGATTTATTTAGTGTGATATATAAAGTAAATATACGTGGCGATTATTTATCATGGAACATGCAAAATTCGGAGAGATTATTAAATTCTGTACGACGCCCAGCGTCGCGCCGCTGTGAAACTAATTTTTCCAGCAGTATACCGTCTTCATTACGCCCTTGAAGAGAATAATTATTTTCTAATTTTATTCCATAAGAATTTCTGCGCGTATCAATAAAGTCGATTTCAGTTTGGCATACCAGTTATACATACCTTATAAACTGATTTTCTTGCGTTCGATACGGAAAAGTACGCTTTCTTGGTAAAGGCTTTGAAATTGAGGTTGACCAATTTTTATGGTTTAGAACGAGGCTATGTAATACAGTAGTACACATAGTAACAAAAAAATACTAGTATGCAACATATCACTAGTGTCATGAGTAAAATATTAAATATAAATAAACTCAGATCCGAGTGTCGGATGAACTTATAACTGGACTACACGAAGAGTATTTTGCAAAACATAAAGTAACAGAATTGAACATTGCTAGCGGAAGAGAATTTATTACTGAGAAAGGGCTACTGTTTTTAGTATAATAAAATTACAAAGCAAGCGGATTTATTGAAAAGAGAACCAGATAAGTGCAAAAAAGGCGAGTATTCTCACCAATATTAAAGACTTTAACAAGAAAACCGCATTTTCCTTGCTAAACATTAAAAAAAAGGTGTAATAGGTACACCTGAAATGGACATTAAGTTCTTAAGGAATAAAACTAGAAAACAATTGTATTTAGGAAAATATCTAAACATTGAAGCTTCGTAATAAAAGCGATATCAGGCCGGAAAAAATATTTTCGCTACGTTGCGACGTCCAGCGCCGGACAAATTCCTTCGATGTTTCCCCCCTGTTTTTAACTGCTAAGACGAATATAAGATCTTTAACAGAATTTACTTTCTTTCCGCATTTTACGAGATAAACGCATTTCCCATGACTGTGTACAAGCACAAGCTAGGCATAAAACGAAGTGGCAGATTACAGCAAATGATTGCACATAGGAAACTAGATACATACCTTGATTTTGAGTTCCCCATAATATTGCAGAATCCTCGGTGGCATTAGTAAGAGCGCAAATATATTGATCATCGACTCTGATAAGATTTAATGAGGGTTCGGCCGATACGCTTAAATCGCTGTATTTTAGGAAACATATTATCATCCACAGTGAACACCTAAAATAAATTTATTATTTTGCAGATACATAAACGACTGGCAAGATGTAAAGTATGTTCCACTGCTAAGTGGTACAGAGGGCGATGGAATTTAAAATGAGAAACTGCAAGTTCCACAGTTTATATCTTAGGAATAGAATATATTGATAATTAGGGTTGACATCAGACGAGTTAATACGATATACTATATTACACAGAGGTTCTCCATAATATGAAAAAAAAACATTGTTGGAAATAAAAACGCAATAAAAGCGCAAGGTTTAATAAAATTCATATTTTTTCGAAAAACTATATTATTTTTATTGCAACATAGAGTACGTAAACTCCCGTTAATTGTGAAACAGAACATTCACTCAATGGCCGCCACGACTTTGTTGGCACAGTTTTGCTCATTTAGTGACAATTATCAGCGTCTACTTCTTCATTTTGTAGTACTCACGAGCGGTACAAATACAAACCGCTGCGCATGATATACAGACTAATTCCATGAGCTAACCGGTCCTCATAAGAATGGAGTAGATGGGAGATAAAGAAAAAATTATTTGTTCAAGTTTTTTCGTTACGAGGGTCACCATAGTTAAATTTTAAGCTAAATAAACATACATATTTCGTTTTTCAAAAGATATATCGACATATTATTCATCCTTAATGATAAAGACAATTTTTTTGACAATATTTTAATAACATTTAACTTGTTGCATCCTCGGTTACAATTTTCATTAGAAAATGATAAACCTTTAGACACCAAAATTTTATATAAAAGAATGGAGAAATATATGCAAATTGATTTATTAATTATTTATTTAAATTTCCTGTACCAAGCATAAGGTACATTAAATAAGTTAGTAGACCGATTTTTCAAAGGAAAATAATTTCAAACAAAGCATAAACATTTTTTTTTTAAATTGTTAAACAATAACTATCGAATTAATTTTATAAATAAGAATATATAAAAAAGAATTCCACAAATTTAATGTAAAGGAACTCTTAGTAATCAAGACAAAGAAAATAACAAATACATATATTACTGTACCATATATGGAACAACAGTCGGCGAAAAGCTTTTAAAGTAATCTAAAATAAAAGTAGCTCATAAACCAAACCATTCCAACAAGT
>LR737501.1:0-20721 GCA_902655005.2 Marronus borbonicus | reverse complement strand
CTGAAGGTACCATAACCGATACTACTTCGACTGAAATTCCTACTACTCAAGATATCGCAACCAAAATTTATTAATTACTTATGTGTTATTTTACTTCCTAGGTGCCGATCTTGTTGGTCAGTGTCCAAACATTAACACTGGCCAAGTCATATTTCTACAAGATTCGGCAGACTGCTCAGTTTTTTATTTTTGTAACTGGGGAGCTCCTATAGAATTTGCATGTCCAAATGGATTACATTTTAATCTGCATCGTAAATCGTGTGATTTAACGGAGAATGTCAATTGTTTTGAAGCCACTAAACTTTCTGGATGTGATGGCTGTAGCAAGGCGGAATGTCCAATTATAAATGCCGAAAATGTCACATTCTTTCCGCATAATACGGATTGTGGCAAATACTGCATGTGTGATTGGGGAGTTGCATACGAAAGACCTTGTCCACATGGGCTTCATTGGAACACTAAATTGGATGTTTGTGACTTGCCTATGAGTGCTGAATGTTCCCTAGTCAGTGATGATAGCAGCGGAGATTGTAATACTCCGACAGGTGGTCCTCCTACAGAAAATACATCAACAGAGATTTCTTCTACTAATAATATTCCCACTTCCTCCACCGATGATACATTAACAGATCCTACTCCTACAACTATTGACCCACCTATTACTTCTTCTGGTTGTAATGGCGCTTCCTGTCCTCAGTCTAATGATGTAAATGTTACGTTCTTCCAACACGATAAGAATTGTGATCAGTATTGTGTGTGTAATTGGGGAGTTGCTGTGGAAATGTCTTGTCCTCCCGGTTTATATTTCAATACCGAGTTAAACGTTTGCGATTATCCCGGAAATGTCGATTGTCATAAATATGAATCTGACACAACAATAGAATCCGCAGTAGAAATAACAACAGCAGAACAAGCAGAAATTCCTACGACATCGCCATCAGATTTACCATCTACCGACATGACAACAGAAAATATATCTGATTCTGATGGTTGCTCAGATACAATTTGCTTAGCTTCTACTCCGACGTCTCTCTATCCGCATAAAACCGATTGTAATAAATATTGCGTTTGCAACTTCGGTTTAACTATGGAAATGCCTTGTCCAAATGGCTTTCATTTCAACAGAGCCTCAAATATTTGCGATTACCCTAAAGATGCAAAATGCAGTGGGGATGTGTCATTTGAAACTACAGAAACTCCTAATGAACCACCGTCAAGCCTTGACGACTGTTCTTACGTTGATTGTTCAATATACGATCATACTGTATTTTATCCTCATCAAAGCGATTGTGAGAAGTATTGTATTTGTAGTTCAGGTATTACCATAGAGATGACCTGTCCAGGTGGTCTTCAGTACAACAGAAATTTGGAGATATGTGATTATCCCGTAAATGCTGAATGTCCCATTGTAGAATTAACTGAAACTCCAACCAGCACCCCTGAAAATTACAATGGTTGTTCTTATGGTGCTTGTTCGATTTCTAACGGCACTGTGTTTTTCCCACACCAAACAGATTGCAATCAATATTGTATCTGCACTGTAGGAATCACCTTGGAACTAACTTGCCCTGACGGATATGTATTCAATCAAGATTTGAATATATGCGATTCTTCTGCAACAGCCACATGTATTAGCGATAATGCCGACACCACAATATCTCCAATTACACCACCTACTCAGTCTAGTGGTTGTTCCCAGGTCTCCTGTCCTACAAGAAATGCAGCCATTTTCTTTTCGCATGAAACTGATTGCGGGAAATATTGTGTATGTAACTTAGGTGTTACGGTAGAAATGCCTTGTCCAAATGGTCTTCACTTCAATGTGGATTTAGATGTCTGCGATTACCCCGAGAATGCACTTTGCGATGAAGGTAGCCTAGGTGAAACATCACCTTCAACATCAACGGAAAGCACTCCAAGCTCTGAAGGTTGCACTTCTACTGTATGTACCCAACACAATTCCCCAGCTTTCTTCGAACATGAGAAAGAATGCGACAAATATTGCGTTTGCAACTCTGGAGTCTCCATTGCAATGGCTTGCCCGAAAGGGCTCCACTTCAATAAACAATTGAGTACCTGTGATAGTTCCAGCGATGCTAGTTGTGAAGGTGATGATGAAAGCGATACAGCAACATATCCCACAGTTGATTTTGATGGTTGCTCTAACGCGATTTGTCCAAACGTCAATGACGACAACGTAACTTTGTTCCCGCATGACCTGGTTTGTGATAAGTACTGCGTGTGCAATTGGGGACACGCTATTGAAATGCCGTGTCCAGATGGTCTTTATTTCAACGCCGAGTTAAATGTATGCGACTATCCAGAAAATTCGGGCTGTATTAATGGCGAGGTGAGTACAACTGAATGGCCAGGTGCGACAGATGTTACAACAGAAGAAATAGAAGACAACAGTACAGAGAGCGAACTCGAAGCCACAACGGTAGAAGACGAAACTCAAAATACTACTACAGAAGAAATTGGAAGTGGCACCACAGAGGAGGGAGATATTGAGGAAGGTATTACAACTGAAGGCGAACAAGAGATTACCTCAACAACAATCGAAGACAACGGTAATTTATCCACGACAGAACCCGCAGTGCCATTAACTGGATGTGATAGTGCGCTTTGTCCCCCAATCAATGATATTTACGTAACATTCTTAAAACATAAGTTGGATTGTGGAAAGTATTGCGTCTGCGATTGGAGTAGGGCTATAGAAATGTTATGTCCTCCGGGTCTTCATTTTAATACAAATCTAAATGTTTGTGATTATCCCATAAATGCTAAATGTACTTTATAATTTCCTTAAATGATTACTACTATTGTTATTATGGTAAATATTATTCTAAATAAATTATTTTATCTGCATATATATTCTTATTTTATATTATTTATTTTTAGTAAGCTATCACTGAGTGATACAAATGAAATTGGGAATAGACGAGTAAGTATAAAGTGTTTCGAGGTAATTCAAACTGCATGAATAAGAATAGACAGGGTCGATTCTCACAAAATATGTTTGCATATACTTTGGTGAACTGAGTTTATACTTCGTATGTTACAAGACAGGTTTTGTTATTCTTTTCTTTTGTTTCTTGTTGTTCTTCGAACGATTATTGTAGCAAGATTTTACATTATCTTAGAACTTTTAGAAAAGATAAAATAAAGAAGTAATTGTCATTGGCCGGACCTATAACATCCTACCACCAGCGCTTCAAAGATAATACGCCAGAAAAAGGGATTTTCTTTTAGAAATCGAGCTTTCTATCACCAAAGAGACTTTTACTTTCGATAAGCGGACAAACTGAAGTCACTAGGTGACGTTAGTTTGTAACATTGCAATAGGTAATAATCCAAAGAATTACTTCTGAATATTTTTGTTTATTGGCTACTACAACGAACACAAGGTACTGCTCCCATTAACAACAAGCAAATATTAACACTCCTCTTCGAACAATTCTTTTGAATTCAGATCCCTTCAACATAGAGAGTAACAAAACTTACGAAATGATTTCGGATTACATTTTGTCAAACATAGCTTATTTAGGATAGTGATGTAGTATTATCCTTAACTAAGTCTCTAACAAAATTATAGTTCACATCAATGTGTTTAAATCTTTTGTGAGATGTATTTTCTATTAGTTCATACTCGAAACACAATTGTCAGTTCTGTATATTCATTTTTGTCGAGAAAGCCACGTAACCATAGGCCTTCGGTAGCAGCTGTTGCTAACACTACATATTCTGCTTCCGTTGAGTTGAGGGAGACGGGTGGTTTGTTTTCTTGTGTTGCAGGACACCAAATAGATTTTTTTATCAATTGGATCACTTGCCCAACGCGCGTCTATATGGCACACTAATTTCTCTTGATCTTTCTCACTTTCCTTAAACACCAGTACGTACTTTGAATATAACGCAAAATAAGCTTCAGTTTTATCCTAGTAACAATTGTAAAAACAGTAGCCCATCTTCTATCCACAACTGCATAAATTATGCAACCAATTGATTTACGAAATGGTACTTTTTATTCTACTAATTCTTCATCCAAGAATTCCATTTTGATGGATTTAGAATTTATCACACCAAGACACTCCAACACCCTTAATAAATATGCAATTTGATCAAGTAAAATCTTGCTTGGAAGAATAGTAATTCTCATTCTTAGAAAGAATTTTAATTTTTCCAAATCTTTCATTTCAAAAACTTCCAATAATTTCTAATAAAAACAAGAGTCATATTTTGACACCTTAAATTTACAGTTCCTTATAATGTTACCAAATTTACTATGCAATACCATGAGGATCGTTTTAGTCCGTATAGAGTTTTGTTTAGTTTGCTTTAGTTCACATAATGCACATTTGCAATCTATTATTTCGATATTTTCCGGCTTGCCAACTATGGTCCATGTTATGTTCTCTTTGTTTCACTTCTTTCAAATTATTTGCAACGACAAGTATTTTTGTAGGCAGCGCTGCGTTATAACCTTCTAGATATCCTGGTTGCTTCTTTGCTCCTTAATTTTTTCTGCATTTTGCGTCCAGGTATCTTCCTCGTCATTTTCAGTTTCTTCGTAGTTGTTATTTTCGTCTCTTAAATCGTTCACTATTTCAGTTTCTAATTCTTTTAAGCTTGGAATTGTTAAAATTTTTAGTTTCATCAAATATAATGAATTCTAAAGACTATATCCATTAACATAGGCTTCATACAGTTTAAAACAATCCAATAGTTTATTCTTATATTCCAAGAAATAAGTAACTGTATATGCGTAAAATCGTCTATGAATGGAAAGATATATTTCTTTTTATCATGTGTTTCAAGTGAAATCAGTCCGCACACATCTGAACGTACTAGTTGCAAAGGTTTGGCACTTCCCTGAAGTAAAGTATTATTAATTTCTGTTGCGACAATTCACGTAAATAGGTACAATTTGTGTGCCCTAATCTCTGGTGCCATAAATTCATCCAATTTTATTATTTCTTTTTTGATAAAACAGTTTTATTACGATATGTCGCAAGCTAATTTTCGCAATAGACGCATGTAATGCAATACGAATGTTGCCAACGTATGTGGTTGTATATCATCCTTTGTTTTTAAATACTTTGATGTTAGTATTTCTTTTAGCTTTTTAAATGAATGGAAGTATAAATTATTATTAATCAAATGATTTGCGCCCTTAAATCTAAATAAAATTATAAATCTAAAATCTAAATAAAATGAACCAGAATATTTCTGTTTCCTAATGTTTCCATTGGACTCACTTTACCCTTCCTCTTCTGTTTAATTCTTTCCACATATCTTGTCTTCTATTATTCTCTGATTGATTCCATTTGAAACGACATCTGCAACCTTCTGGCCCGTTTTCCCACATTCGTAACATGTAAACTCAAATGTTTTACGATTTGTGGTTCTTAACTTTTATTCCAAAAGCTGCTACTTGGTACTTTTACGCCACTTATTTGTTTTTTGTCAAACATTGCGACCTCTCAAAATGAACGCTTTACTATAAAAATAGGTATATCAAACCCTAATATGAATCTATGTGGAATTTCACTTCTCATCCAATAGTGTAATTAAAGATACCATAGCCTACTTGAAAAAGTTGTTTAAAACTCAAATATTTAATTTCAATAAGAGCTAAAATTTCAACGCCATAACCACTTCCGATTCAATTGGAAGTGTTTCAAAAAAAAAGATGGTTTGGGGAACAGTACCCGGTTTATGTCGCTGCTTCCTGAACGGCAGGCATGCGTTTCTTTGGCACTAGAGGGCGCCAAGAAATGTCGACTTTGTCGTTTTGAAAGTTGTGGTATTAACTGTTGAGGCAACAGCGATAGAAGGTAGAGATATGAAAAATACTCTCGAAACCACGCTGATGATGCCGGGTAGGCAGAAACATGTCCGTGTGTTAGTGTATTTTTTTCTCTCTCCTTTTGTTGCGTTTGCCGTGAATTATTCCATCAATAATGAGGAAGCTGAGCTATCTTAGCATTATATTTTTTGGTTATTGTTTCTAGGCATTTTCTGATGTGTTCTGGAAGTGTTTCTTATGTGAAAATATTTTAATTTGATAGGTCCCATGTTATAACTATATAATCCAAAATTTCAAAGTTCCAATCGTAATAATCATTAAAACTTCTAACGAGTTTCGCAAAATATTCTATATATTATATACCGATTAAATTAAACCGTACGAGCCATCTGTTAAACTGTTCCAGTAACTCGCTATGAGAATAAAAGGTAACGATATAGAACACGTAGAAACACGTCTCTCTAGTTGTTAAAAGATGGGGCTAGTTCAATAACATTTGATAATCTGGAAGTAGAATGTTGATAAGATAATAACATGAATATATTGCGCCGAATACATTTTTGATGTGATCGCTGTGTACGTGCCATTTAAAATAGTTTTAATCTTCGCATGTGCGCATCAATAAGACTGCAATATTCCCGGTTGTTTTCTATACTCTTTATATATAATCCCATTTTATTATTGCTTTGTTTTTAACATTCTAGCGTAGCATAGAAATCCAAACATTAGCGTAAACAATCAGTTTCTTATTGAGAATTAGTTTTTTTTAATTCAGACTTTGATTAAACTCTAAAGAGTGAAAGAACAGGTACATTGGCGTAAGAGCGACAAACATTTTTGCGGCTGAATCGCGCGATCTTGGGAAATAAATTTACAAGGGCAAAACTGTCTTGTTCGAAATAAATTAAGTCTCTTAAACTAAGCCAACATTCTAAATTCAAGAGAACACTTTCTTATTATACGATTTTACGTATACGGGCGCCTACATACAAATATCTGGAGCCCGGGTTGCGTATTCATTGTTTAAACTTGTAAATGTGTATATTTATTTCTCGACAACTGGAAAGCTCACTTCAAATCATTTGAAAACCTGGCTAGCAGGCTGGTGGACCAAACGGGCTTCTTTTGATCGATTCTTGGAGTGGTCATTGTGTTGTTCGATTGCAAAGATTGGTGCCAACAACCTCTACATGTATTTGATTTCAGAGTTGGGAATAATTTTATTAGAATTTTCTGATGCAGTGATTCTTATGATCTACCACATATGGTAGATGTATATAAAAGAAATCCCATTATTAAGCTGCAAAAATTAAATCACAATTAGTTTTGCTCATCCAGATTTTTCTCTAAATACTCGCGGTATAGCAGTGGATACGTGGATGAGATACCGGGATTCTTTAAAAATCCTTTCGAGTTTTGTTTTGCAAAAGACATGGAATTTACGCGTTAGTAAAATAACCTGCTATTGTGCCTTGCTCATGGTGCAATCGATACCGGTACTTTCAACATTTATTACTACTGCACTAACTACATAGCATAACTACTATATGTATGTATAATACAGCTACTACATAATATCTTATCAATATCACAAATTACATTGTACTAAATGTTTTATAAGTATTCTACTTTCTATTACCAATAGGAATGGCGCAAACTCCAAAAGTGCATTGTACAGTGAAAATAATTTAAAAGAACATATGTTTTTATCTGATTTTCATTTGTTTTCAAATTATAGGCGTAATTAAAAATGGTCCAAATTTTCACTTGTTTTCGAGTTAATATCTCTTAAAATAAAATATTCTTGCATTGACTACCGATATAAAACAAAGAGACAGGTACATACGACATGCCGGCAATCTTGAATCAATCCTGTCGAGGCGCCAAATTATTTCAATAACGTTGTTCACAAATGATGTAAAACGTATCGGAACGACTTTCCAATCTATCGCCATTCTTTATTATAATCTTTCTATTAATATGATGTAACGTTCTCGTACTTTTAAGTTGTATAATGTTACCGTTTTTTCATTGTTGTTGTTCATCGTTGTGTTATTTAAGAGTTAATGTTGTCTACTTGGGAATATTAAAATCTTTTACACGAAACAAGCTAATATCTGATTAAGGCCTCCGTCACTATTTAGTAGCAGTAAAAAGTTTTGAAATTTAAATTAAATTAATTTCTCTTAAGATAAAGTTAAAAACAATATTCGTATCTTTTTGTATATTTTTTGTAGCTTCTGAGCTATTGTTGTAAAGCAGCATAATATGCGATCAAAAACCGTTGTTGTTCTTATGGCAGATCATCCTAGAAACTCATAAAATTCCATTAATATTTTAATTGAATCTCTGTGAGCCGAAGATGCATATTGGTCTGCGATCCTTGCTTGTTAGAGCGAACGCAAAACGCCTAAGGCGCGTTCACAAGGGAAGCGTACAAATTAGTGTGAGAATTTGACAACTGAAACCAATGATTTGCTTTGTCGTAACCTAATATCCATGTATCTGTTGATATTAATAAATAATGCCTTTGTAATGTACGAAATTACGCAGAAACGTTGCATTAGCAGTTTTTGCAGTCATTATAACATGCAAATTCAAAACCAAACGTAAGATTTAACGTTAAAGTTTTACGCGCATATAGTTTTGCGTTACACTAATTTCGCGATGCCCTATGTGAACGCTACTTAACACTAGTAACCTGAAAATAGTTGAGACTACTTTCTGGAACATTGAAACTGAGAAGGGTGTGAAATGTTTCACACATACAAATATTTCAGAGTTGTGAAGAATTTTCATTCAATCTATTTATAACCACTAATCAGTTATTTGATGGATTTTTCAATTTGTATCTTTATAAAACTCCCGGAATCACAAACTTGTGAGTTTCAAATATATCTACTTGTAGAGAACGTAAAACACTTTTTATCGCTTTCATTATTTTTCACTTTCAAGTTTATTAAGTATTCATTTCGTTACAAAATATTTAGCAAGTGCAAGCCTCTCTACATTGAACATTGTACCTTGAAATATAAAATTGTAAAGAGGCATGCCGTGGCACTTTTATCAGGTTGTTTAACTATTGTTTATCATAATTTCTTGTTAAAGATTACCTTCCGAAGATTATTACTTTGTTAATATACTGATACCAGCTATCATATTTTTAAATATGCGTTATTAAGACACTTTGTTTATTAATGAACTCTGACATGTTATCGAAATACTACAGCGTCCATTTGTCATTGGTTCAAGCTAAAACAAAACCTTGTAAATTCATGAATAATGATTCCTTTTAATAATTGGAAAACTAGTAATAAGCGACAATTTGGCATTTTCTCCTGGCCAACTTTGCACAAAAATAAGAACAAATTATCGAAATATAAAAATGTAAAGCCACCACCTATGCATCATAGACAGACGTAATTAGCAGTCTACTGCCCATTAGTGTATAAAATAACTGATAAAAACAAGTAAAACAGGCGGATTTGGGTAATAAACACACAGCAACTTATAAGGAAGACCAGAGACTACTTTCAAAATGTAAGGGATAGAAGCGCAACTATCCAGACAAAAGAAACAAAAATTGTGGGTTTAAGTGTTTACTGGATTAAAACGAAAATCGAGAAAATTTAGACGCAAATGAAGAGCAAAAAAGAGAACATAGGGAACATACTCTACTTATTGCATAAGAAGAATATCAACCACTGGATGAGGAAATAACAATAGAAGAATTTAATGAAGCGAAGAGGAAAATTCAATTAAGGACAACACCAAGTCATGACGATGTAATAGCAGAAATGATTAGATATTCAATAAATGAACTTCTAAATATATTTAACCAGACATCGAAAGAAAATAGACATCGTACTTCGTGAAAATAGGAATTATTTCACTTATATTCCAAAAATCAGGGAACAAAGAATGTTTTAACTAAACAGGTGTTGCTTTGACAAGCGCGGTAGAAAAAGTGTATGGCGTAGAATCCTGGAAGAAGAATGGACCAAATCTTCGTAGTAAGACAGCTATTTGAGAAAGCCATCAAAGTGGGAAAGCAAATTTATGCATGCTTTGTAGACATGGAGAAGACGTTTGACAATTTACGAAGGAAAGGTGTTTGGAACTTACTAAAGAAGAATGGTGCAAACCAAATTTTATCGAATGTATAAAAAATATTACGGATTACACAGATGCTAAGTCCACTTCTCTTGAACTTGGCGGTGGGTGACGTAGTCAAAAACGGCAAAAAAGAAAACTGAGTAAATATAAAATAGGAAAATGAAGATAACGACGGCAACAGAATTATGCCACGCGGACGAGTTGATAATTACAGGAAAAACGGAAAAAGAGTTACAGAATAATATAAATATATTTAATGACGAAATACATGAAGATTAGTAGGCAACACGATGCTAATATATTTTCTCGTGGTATTGATGGAATTACTCTCGGGAATAGCAACGTGAAGAGAGAAAACATTAGCCAACGGACATATTTCCGCCTACCTGGCATCATTAGCGCTACTCCGAGTGCCTCTATATAACACCTCTATTTGTCTCTCACCTTACATATATCACTACCCTCCGATATAGCAAAGTAGCATAGTACCTCCAGCGCCATCTAATACCTAGAGATACACGCCTGCCGTCTATTCCGGTTCTCCACTTCCGGATCAGTCCTTCGATTGTGAACTGAAAATGGCGTTGCAAATGAGTAGGTCGAGTACTTGATATGTGATGATGATCCCTCAAGTTTACCATAACGTATTAAAAACACTTCAAAGAATGCTTAACGCGGGAAGATGTTTCCCACGAAATTTCTTTTCTTGGCCAATTGGTCGAGTGAATAATACAACAATCTTGAAGTTAGTGGCCAATTTTTATTAGTAAATATAGAAGCTACTTTCCTATTTAACGTTTTGGTGCAGCATTGTTGCTTTTTTCAAAAATTTAGTACAAGTACAGTTAGATTGTGTAGTCTTCACACATTACAAACAGATTAATATATATGTTGTTGTAGACTTCCGCGGCCGTGGTTTTTTTATAAAGAATTATTGTATAAAGGTTGAAGCCCCGTCATACTAGCATGAGTCTGCCGACATTTTGGAGGCAATTACGATGCGGTTATGTAGTGTGTCATCTTAAAATCAACAAAATTTTTGAAAAAGGCAACATTGCTACGCCGAAACGTCAAATGGAAAAGTATTCTCTATATTTAAAGTTCGCCACTTTCCTTGCGCTTCGCAGGCGTCGGTATGGAAGTGGTCGTTCGGGTGTATGATTCGTAATATACGCGCAAATTTATGCTTCGCATACTAGATTATGCGATGGAGTGGAGTCTCGAGACGACCCTATTACCGATGTAAGTATGGAAGTAGAGATTTATTCTATCTGGAAGAATGAAATGTGCATTTAGTTTTCTGCTATTAAAGCAATATGCATAAACGTACGAAAAATAATAATAGTACATGTTATAGCAGCGTTGTATTTATAAATATTATAAATTATGCAGTACTTTGCTACGCTCGCGTGCATTCCAACCGGCCGCCAAACACATACTGAATGCATTCCTACTGCAATAAGGAATATATTACGAATCACTCACCCGAACGACCACTTCCATACCGACGCCTGTGAAGCACACTAAAATAGGCCACTAATCTCAAGATTGTTGTATTCTTTACAATAAGATCAGCAGAGAGATTTTAATAAATCTCCACATTTCTCTGATTATGAGTTGCTGTATTTGGATATACCGTTTTGTTGTAATAGCAAAACTATTAATATTGTAATAGCTACAAGTGTTATAATACCTTAAGTAAACGGTGGAAATTATCTAAAAAACATACGAGCCTTATCTCTCTCCTTGTGAGGTAATTAGCTAATAATAAAATATACTTGGAATACTTTCAAACGTAAGTCCTAGAAATTAGACTTCTATACATTGTTTTCTATTTGTTGCTGGACATTAAGGAACTAGATATATCGAAAATATTTGGTCTTTGACTTTAAATGCAAGTAAATAACCATCCACACACCATCACCGAGCAGATCATCGACTAACATTTTTTTATGTAGTCTAGTACATTATGGCAAATATTCTATCTATTTAGATGAGCATTGCAGTTCAATGTGAATTTTCACTTTGATAATAGTGATGTAATATAATTTCATTTAAAGGCTAATGCCGTTCGATGCATTTATCTTGAATGACGTATTAGAAAAGTATGCCTTGTTCTGCTCTTTTGTGACATTTATCATATCCTTAATCATTCTAAGAAGGGAATTACGAAATAAGCTTCATCTGATAACATTATAGACGTTGTATAATAACCTTTCTCAGTACTTTGTTAAATTAATCGAAACAATATCGAGTTTTTGTTGTCGATACTATTGCACGCAATTCATGTTATGCAAATAATAAATATAGAATATAGAATTGTCATTGCAACATATAGAGCCACATGAATAGGGTGTTTTAAATACAATTTAACATGTAGAAAATAAAGTTATTTGAAGTTATAAAGAAATAATTTACGACGCGATAAATAAGAAATTATAATAGTTGCAGAACTTTCGGTTTTATTCGTTGAAAAATATTTACACAAAAATAAAAGGATTTTCGTATAAATTAACCACTACCGTAATATTTAATAAAATAAATTTGAACAAAGTGAATCCTTTTTGGGTTCTCAAAGATTAAATATCATAGTGTTTAATTTAGATACGAGTAGTCTCCGGTGCTCGTCCTAGTTTATAAGGTTCAGGAAATTTAACACCTAATATTTAGTTGTTTTGGTTTTAGACCTACTATTAATATTTAAAGCAAACTTCACGTTTATTAATTTTTTTGTGTGTAGAAATGAAAATATTGTAGATTTTCAAAGATCTAAAGACAAGACATTTGCGCAATATCACGTGTACCTTCTCTAAAATTCTGTTCGTTCACTATTAGCAGTAATGATTGAAACCAATGTTACTCAGCATTAAAGAAGAATTGAGAATATATCTGGAATTGTGATTGTTCAAGATTATCGTGACAAACTACATTCTCTCCGAAGGATAGAAAATGAGCTGTTCAGCAACTTTGCCTCCAGTGTCCAAAAATGCACATTTTCTTCGATTAAAGAATGGTTCCTTTATTTCCTTTCTTCGGTATTTTGGGACTGAGCCCATTAGCCTTCGAGAATTGTTTTACTTCACATATTTACATGTAAGATAACCTTGGGTTTGACAAAGACAAAACTTCACATTCCGGGACCCATTGAAATGATGACTTTATTTGAAACATTCTTAAGCGAACCCAAGCGAAAAGAGGGAACCCTTCTTAAGAAAAAAAAACGACGAATAACTAAGCATAGATGTTGCACTATCACTTTAGTTTTCCTAATATTGTCGGTGATTTGACTTTGGCGAACTTGGTTTTAGACTATTAATATTTCAATACTTTCTAGATTGGAATCTAACTCTTCTTTGATGTCTATTTGAAGTTGGTATTAATGCATCTATATACTGCAACCATTGGGATGCAGTGTTTCCATCTCCACACTGACAATCCGGAGACTCCACCGTTTGCAGTCCATAATATGGGCAGGACCATGGTCGAATTTTAACTTGCAATTGCTTCAATAAAACCAGCTGGAAACTGTGTGATTTGTATGTCAAATTCTATGATTTATGTTGGGGTAAATCAACGATTTTAGTAAGAATGGACGCTTTATATAATCGAAGGCATTTTGTTAAACTGTAGGTGGTACCTACTGGAATTTGCGTTCGATATCTCACAGATGTTTTGGTTCTAAAGCCATGCTAGAACTGGGATATTAAAATATTTCAGATTCATTGTTGCTAGTCAATGTTTACGCCATCAATATTTATAATTATATCTACCTTAATTTTTAATGGTGCCAAACTAACTGATTAAACAAAATAGGGCATTTTATAATTAAAAAATTGACTAACAATGACTAGCTTGAAATGTATCTTAATTTTGTATTATCGGATTTTGTGAAATATTATGTTGTCTTAAGCAAATTGCTTTATTTTATTCCACTTCACTACAGTGATGGTTACTTCAGGTAGATGGAAGTATACCAAGAAAGATAACGTTTATATATTAATTTTAATGAATATTTTCAGTGGAACAAAGCTTGTAGTACTTCGCTATAGCGCTATGGGCACTATTTTTAATTTACTAAAGAATGACGCATTTTAGGCATAGAGAAATGTTTATAAAAAAGTTTAGAAAAGCCTTTCTGGAAAATCATATGAGGTTTATTTTATACAAAACAAGAAAATATAAAGTTTAATACTATTGAGGAATTAGGTACCTTTTTATTATCTGTCATGTGGTATAGAAATACGTTTATGTCCGTTCTTAGTACAACGACAATACCGCTTACAAGCTTAGTCTTAATTCAGCAACCTTAGGCTAAAATGATCGATGTCATGTTTCAAATCCTGATAAAGATATTCTCTGAAATACATAGGTATGAAAATGCAAATGAAGGCGTTGTAGATATTTGGCAGTTTATTCTATATTTGTACTTGCTACGTGTCAAAATTTGATTTTACTCTTCCAAAAATGTTATCGCTAAAGATACTACTTCATTGTGGCTTAAGCACATACATTTCAAGGATGCGCTATTAAACATAATTTAAACGTATAACTTCTTTATGGGATTAATGCTTTTACTAAACATTGGATTTTGGAACTTGTTTTCGATCCTTAAAGTCTTCAAAAAATTTAAAATTTCTAAACGTATTTCTTAGTCATTTTTGTTATAGAAGCAACTCGTCAAAATGTTGTTTATTCAAGAAAAAATAATTCAGAGCGTTCTGGGTTAGCGTACTAAATAATTGTTCTACTGTGCATTGTTAATTAAACTTTTTCAATATTTGTGAAAATTTCAAAAATAAAATATAGTGTGCTAATAAACAAAAAATTATTTTCGAGAGAGATTTCCGGAGAAATATTGATTTCTGCCACTATTGACTTTCGACATATTGGCATAGCAGGCAAGTTTACGTCTTCGTTTTTCTTTTCGCCTCGCTTCTCAATTCCTCCCAATCTAAATAAAAAGTTTTAGCAATGGTAAAGTTAAAAGACTGTCATACCCATCGGCCATATAGACTTGAAACTGTCGTTTTAATGAGAGTGTATCAAAAATTATTGCGCATTCTTCTGTTACCACGATACTGTCGTCCAACTAAGCTGTGTTTACTAACTTGTTATTAAATCCGTGTTATCCGTACAAATAAACACAATTTGCTGTAAATGCATTGTTGTGCTAAGTAAATTAATATGCTATCGTTATTAAACAATATGAAAGAATACTAGACGCAAGTAAGTACTTTTTGTGGTAGCTAACTAATCTACTGAAACTATTTTCCGTGATCTGTCGTAAAACTCCGCAAAGACTATTAGCACATTATTAATTACGTGATCCATTTGTGCAAATTCGTGAATATACATGTTCGATTTCCTCCAGCCAAGTTTTGAAAATAATATGAGACGTATTGGAATAATGTGGTTTGGAAGACTATTGAGTTGTCTTCTTTGAAGGTAAATAAAAATGCAGCGGGGTCTTGATACGGTATTTTATTTTTTATAATAGTTTTGTACTATAAATGTATTGTCTTGTTTCACAGATTTTAATGCAAAATAATCTCAGAAAATACACAGTTTATAACATACAGCCAAAAGTATCGCAAGTAATATTGGAGGCAGCACTGTAGCAAAAACTTCTGACTTAGGACCCTGAACACGGGAACTCTCATTGACTACTTCCGTCAGTGGCTGTGATAGGCTATGACAATAATTTCAATCAATAAAATAGTGTTTTAAGCTGTCGAAGGGAGTAAGAATACGACCTGCTAACATTTTAGTATTGAAACATAACAATTATGGCCAATCTCATCAGCATCATTTAATTCCGAACTCAAGTAGCAACACTTGAATATCAGAAAAGTTTGATTTTTTAACCTCTGTCATAGTGTTTTGAACTGTATTGCTTAATCTGTGTTATATAAGCATCATAGGTAAAATTTACCTGTTTAGGGGGTACTTAGTGTTTTTTAGGTATTACTTAGAATTTAAGACATGTCAGTGCTCTCTCTGTTGAGCGGACAGCGCTGATCTGATGACCGTTGACTCCGTTCCTATGTCCCCCCGTGTAGTGTGTCGCAGCGTATTAGTGTTTCTTAAAGCTAAAATCCAGATGTTGTTGATCCGTAGAGCTTCTTCTTTTCGATTGCAGTTATTCTTATGTTTGTGTATCTTTACAGCTTGACAGTTGAGCCGTGTATCAATAATCTGTGTATCTCAGAAGTTTATGCTGCAGCAGCGAATGTCGTTAGCCCACACGGTATTTGATACACGCCTGCTAACGAAAGAAGGTCTCTGCGGTCTTTTGCTGACCTAAATTATTCTTGTAGTTCTTCTGTGGGCCGGTGGGTCGGTTACATAGCATGGTGGTGGTAGGTGGTGTTTATTTTTTTGCTGTATCGTAATTCAAACGGCGTTTTCCTGTGCGTTTAATTTCCGGTCTTGAGTACCCATTGTTCTATATGTCGCATTTTGTCGGGTAGCTTTCTAGGTTCACAAATTCTGTTTTTTGTCTGAGATGGTGGTTTGAATTCCTACCAACACTCGACACGAACAGCGCGTGGTACGACTACTGCAGAGCGGGCCCATTTGAAATACTGTTCTTGAGATGACTAGTGGAACCGTCAACATCGTCCTGAAGATGCCAGCCGTAGTGTTTGGTGAAACGTCTAACGATATATTGTACCTTTTACAATTTTACCTTTTTGTATTTATTTCCGCTTAAGCTAACGTTTAATTTAATAAACAAAATTACTTTTCTTTTCAAACACTTGAACATCTGTACCCTATTATATATTAAACTTTTTACATGCAATTATTAAATATTTAATTAAGGCTAGCAAACATCTTTCTGAGAGTATTAATTTCGTAATTCCAGCTGTATTCTTTTATGAAGTTATCGTAATACCCAGATATAAATATAATAAACGGGAAATAGATTACTGCAAATATATGCTACAGTAAACATTTGTTAAGCTGTCGAATAAAATTCATGAGTAATAAACAAATGATTGGATCAAATATTTGACGCATAAATGCATTTACGCTATTTAATTCGTGTCTTTCTATCAATATGTATTTTTCAAAAGATGGAAAATAAAGTAAGAGTCTTATTTGAAAGACAATTGCAAATATGTCGGAATAAATCATTCAATTATTTAGACACTAGATAGATCTTATTAAAAACCTTATAACCGTATTATTTAATTTTATAAACAGTTAATTAGATTGACAACATTTCAAATTGTCTTATTGGAGACAATCTCACAATAGATAGAATTTTATTCCCATTACTACATGTGCATGAAGATTGAGCCTTTGTGACTGAAGATTTTTCTAGTCATGGAGTCTAATTCCATGATTTAAAATTGGTAGCTACTCAATGTTGTATTTTTTTAACGAAACGTGCTGTCTATTATTGAATTTTTGGAACCCTCCCTAAATTTTGAAACAAAAAGTACTAAGATACTATTGCCCCCAAAACAAGGGTTTCAGAGTTATCAGTAGACAAATATTATTTCTCGCGAGTACTCTTAAACATTGAAGCAAAACATTTGAGTAACCGAAGCTCTGGTTCATGCCATCGGAATATAAATTGCAGAGCAAAACAAAAAAGTTGATTAAAAGAAAGTCTACGTTCACAAGTAGAAGGGAGTTTCTAAATCTGTTACGTTATGTATATATGTCGTACACGACACTACACAAATATTCGCTTTAGAACTGATGTCCGCCCCGTCATCAACAGGCTCTTTTATAGAGATCATTTAGTTTCAATATTTGCCAGAAATACAATGAATTACCCAATGATATAAAAATATTGAACTTGAAAAAATTCCGAGCTGTGTTACGAGCCATGCTGTTTTGTTCTCAGAACGGCCCTTGGCATAGAGATGGTGATTTAATTTACAAAAGAGGCATGAAGTTAAGAAATATGTATGTACTTATATGCAAAATTAATATATGTACAACTGGTTCAGTTAAGTACAATTGTAACCGTCCTTCCCAGAGAAGGCAATAAGAAAAAAATTTGATTGAAAAATATTGACGGCTGGATGCAGACGAAGGTGTATCATATCGTAAAGAATTGGCATAGAATTACAACATTAATATTGCTTCCATTATAGATTCATTTAGCCTTCTGGGACGTAATAAAAATGACCGTTCTACATCTAGCGAAGTAATGTTTGCATATTTAACATCCTTCATCTCTAAGCTTTCACTATCATGTGTGTCACTTATACCCTTGCTTATAAATCGCATTTTCTGCAGATCCGGATTTTAGATTGAGAACGGCTGTAAATTTCTGTGATACGCGCTATTCTATATTATCCATCAAGCTTTCCAGGGTCGTTTTCATCTTATCGAGAGTATTAAGTGCTTCCGATAAGGGTAATGCACTATTTTGTAATTTTCCAAGAGGTTCTCCGAAAACAGCTCTTGTCCTACTTTTAATAGCTTCGGAATTTTGTGGTTTTAATGTCGAAATAAAAGATTTGATACTCTGAAAATGTTTACAGTAATACGATACTGCTGCAAACCAGGTACCCGATCTGGTTAATACAGGTTCAGGTGGTTGTGGAATTCCTGGACAGAAGTTCTCGAATTGGCGAATCCGTTTAGGGGATTTGAAAAACACCTTCTTTGTATTAGCTGTGAGTTGGTCTACTCTTGGATAGCTGAATCCGATGGTATCTGCCACAATATGAAACGCATGTAGTAAATATGTTAGGTGAAGGAGTTGCGGAAAATCTGTTTGCGGCTACATCAGTGACAAATATGGTTAATTGCCTTCGCGGTATTCAAACTAAATTAATAGCATCTTTTGTCACTTGCACTATAGTTTCTGCCTTCGTATTTATAAGACGTTTTCCGCACAAAAGAAATGGTGTCGACGGTCCATCAAAGTTTAGAGTACGCACCGTAACATGTATTACACAGTCTTTGTTAGCGTTTATTGTTTCTTCTACGTTTATCCATATTTTCTCATTTTCAATAATATATATGACTATATATAGACATCCCCATAACGGGCTTCTCGCCCTGTGCATGTTGTGTTTTTCTTCTAATTCCTCAAGCTGTGCGCCAAAATAAGAAACAAACGTGTAATTTGTTTTTCTTAGTTTGTAAGGAATTATTGTATACAAAACAATGTACATTTATGGTCAGGAAAAACAGAGAAAAGGTCTACTGTAGCTTACAAGAAAAACCGGAATCCTCATCTGAGACCTGAAAAGGATACGGGAAAAAGACATGTATGGGGACTATTTGGGAGTCGTTTGTAGAATTTCATAATTTTTTCGCTAATATTAAAATAATGAGCACTTTTTATACTTTTGGGAAATTCTACAGGTACTCCGTTTTATTGGCCAATTGCTTTTACAAATTTAATTATTTTTGATAAGCGTCTCACACAGAACCTGTTAACGGGTAAATTTAAATTTGTTTTAAAAAATGGTTTTGATATTTTTAAAAAGTTTGGCCAACATATTTTGGTACTCGCAGTAGCTTTTTAAGTAAACCTAACAATTGAAATTCTTTCCGAGACTCCTGCTCTATAGATACTTCTAAATCTGTTTCGGAATTGTTGCGTGTATTTATATGTTTTGTTTTGCATACTCCACGAAGTCCCAAACGTTACTTCCATTTCATCAGACAAGAATATTGTAAGTTATGGTTTTTACCAGAAACGTGTAAGAAAATATCATGAAGCCACAATTGTTTTGGCAGTCATTTAAAAATGTAAATTTTCATAATTTCTTTTGGTTAATACAGAGTTGAGTTGAGTAAAAAAAGTTTTTGATTTAACTTTTGTTCACTGCATTAAAGGTTCTTTTGTGCTAAGTAACTTGTAAAAAATGCTTCTGTACCCTGCCCTAGAACGTATACCGAGGTTGCAAGTGATCCTAACAGTTATATATACTTAGGTGTACGTTCTAGGATTAATGTGCATGTTATAGCTTCATATGCCTTTGTTCTGCTTTTTGCAGCATATAAATCTAAGGCACATCCGTTAATTTTTCCGATACAAGCAGGAGTACTGCTAATACTGTACATATTAAATATTTGAAAACCTGTATAGTATCTTCAATGTTTTTTACGGGACATCATAAGGTAAGCTGTCAAAGAAAGATTAATAAAACTAAATGATATTTCATAAGGACGAAAATACCTTCCTAGGCTTTCAGAAAGTTATCTTAAAAATCTTTAATCCGGAGCTAAATCTGTTAACATAATATTCAGGATAACTGATTAATTAATTTAGATATCGGAATGTATTTGAGAAAATATGTTAAAACGCTCTGGCCACTCGTGTTTTAGTGTTCATTAGTGTTTGTTCGTAGTAAATAACATTAAAACTAGACTATGAGAGGTAGATATTTACAAGTTTAGTGAAATATAAAATAAGAGAGCTTTTACTTTTGTTTACAGGCACAATTCATTTTTGGATTGCACTTACTTTGTACGTGTTTTCGACTACAGGAGGTAAGTTATTCATTTTATAGGAAAATATTGTGAAAGGATTGTGATAGGATGATCATTCTTTGGCGGAATCCAACAATTTTATTATTTGTAAACAGGAGAAAGTCAAGTAATTTCCTAACGATACTATGCAAATTTAGTCAAGTCCTATCATTTTTCTTTTTTCATTGCTTTTCTGAACAAGCTGTGGTTTCTATAAAGTATGCTATAATGGATTATCAAATTATTCGTTGAAGTTGTTGTCTGAACGCCTATAGGCGTTCGTGTATATTCTGTTGTTACCTATAATTTCCGTAACTCTCTTGCAAGGCCTCTATTCACTTAAATAA
>LR737528.1:0-10708 GCA_902655005.2 Marronus borbonicus | reverse complement strand
TCGTCTTCTAAGTATTTCTTCAAGTCAGAAAACATTCGTTTGGCCTTCGAACGATATACAGGTGTCGAGTGCTCTGTCGCGAAGCTAAAAATAGACGGGTATCGTTGTGTGCGAGTGATGCCTGGCGACCTTGATACGGTCGTAAAGTTATCGCACTAAACATGTTTCTCCAACAAACCGTACCACAATCACAAACTGAGGTGATACTAATGCATCAAAATAATGCGTTATTTCAAGAAAATTATCAATGCTCGCAAAACGAGCAACAACTCTACAACAGCTGGAAATTATCGGAGAATGAGAAGGTAAGTGCCATAAATAGGGCGGACAAACTCCAAATCCAGTTAAATAAAATCCACGAGGAGTACGAAAAACTGAGCAAAAAAATACTAAGAGCTAGAAAATAGATTGTCTAACAACACCGAAAAAAAAAAGATATAGGCGAATACCGTACCGATGAAGAAGAATTATCTTATGAGACTGGGTGGATTCGCCAGAAAAATAGCGTTATCTTAGCGTTTAGACATGACGAAGATATCAACAAAATCTTTGCAATCACTGATATAATGGGGATTAGGGTAGGAATTGTGCCGATTAGAAAATCGAGATTAATACCACAATGTAAAAGGTGTCAAGCCTACGGACACACAAAGATACTGCGTAAAAGAACCCAGGTGTGTTAGGTGCACCGGAAAACATTTAACGGCAGATTGTGATAAGCCAGCAGATGCAAAACCGAAATGCGTTCACTGCGACCAACAGCACCCAGCTAATTATCGTGGATGCTTGGTGGCCAAAGAACTGCAGAAAATTAAAAACAAATAAACTAAGAAACCTAATCTGCCACGGCAGCTCCAAAGAAAAGAACGAGTAAATATGGAAAACCCAAGCAAAAAGATGACTTAAAATCCATGACCTATAAACAAGCAGTAAATGGAAAAACGGAAGAAAATTATATTAGAAAAACTAATAGAGTAGATTCAACAAGTGAATCAACTCTACAAAAAATACTGAAAAAATTAAATGTAATGGATGAACGCATTATTAAACTGGAATATCGCAATCAAGGAGCGATCCCAAAAAATAAAAATGGCTAACCAACGGAGAATGATGGAATGGAACGCCAATGGACTACAAAAGCATCAACAAGAACTGTAAATAGTCCTGGAATAAATGGAAAAAATGGATATATGCCTTATTGCCGAGACGCATTTTACCACTGAGTCACATATCAAGTTCAAAGGATACAAGGTTTATCACACCATTCACCCTGATAACGACGCTAAAGGTGGTAGCGCAATCATTGTAAAAGATTCCATACTACACCATCAAGAAATAGGATACCAAACAGACATGATACAGGCAACATCTACCATATCATAGTTAAAACTAAAACGTATGAAGTAATAATTACGGCATTGTACAGCCCACCAAGACATAACATCAAGGAAGAACACTACCTTAACTTAAAAAACAAGGTTACAGATTTATTGTGGGAGGTGATCTCACTGCAAAGAACACCCAGTGGGGATCTAGGATAGTAACTACAAAAGGTAGAGAACTTTTGGAAGCTTGTAACCGATTGAACTGCGAAATACTATCGACTGGTAAACCAACATATTGGCCAACAGATCTGAGCAAACTTCCTGACTTAATAGACTTTTTCATTGTCAGGAATATCTGTTCGAATTACATCCAGGTTGAAGAAGCGTGGCATATAAGCGCAGATCACTCTCCGATACTCCTCACCTTAAGTGATGCAGTAATCCAAAAAGAACCTATACATAGATTAGTTAATAAAAGCTATTACCTAATAAAAGGACTGATGCTTTTTGATGGAAAAGTTTCAAAATAAAACTTGAGAACTCTATAAAGCTTTCTGTACCAATAAGAACGAAAGAACAGTTAGATGCAGAAGTAGAACTGTTTGTTATGAACATCCATTAAGCAGCATGGGAAAATACTCCTGAGATTCAACCTAGAGTCAAGGGCAATAATTACCCCAAAGAAATTAGGGAACTGGTATTCGAAAAAAGGAAATTAAGAAAGAAGAAAGTGGCACCACACAAGGGCACCAATTGATAAAACCACCCTGAACAACGCAACCCAGCAACTAAAGAGAGAAACACAGCGTATCAAAGATGATTCAATCGCAAGATATCTAAGAGAATTAACCAACGACAGTAAAACTGACTCTTTGTGGAAAGCCACCAAACGTCTAAAACGACCTATCCTTCAAAACCCACCAATCAGGAAAGCAGATGGAAGTTTAACGCGGAATAACCTACAAGAAGCAGCTAGATTTGCAGAAGATTTGGAACTGATCTTCCAACCAAATGCAGGAGAAGACCTTCAAGATTGGAATGAATTAAGACAAGAAGTTGTCGAGATTCTGCCCACCACCCCAAAAGAAGTTTTGGAAGAAATCAAAACGAATATTTACCCAAAGAAAGCATCCGGTTTTGATCAGATCACAGGAGAAATTCTTAAACAGTTTCCAAAGAAAGCAATAGTAAAACTGACTTATCTTATTAACGCTATATTTAGATTAAGATATGTTCCTACAATGTGGAAAATAGCGGAAGTAATCATGATACCAAAACCAGGAAAGCCACCTCAAGAAGTGTCGTCATATAGGCCTATTTCCTTGTTACCAGTTATTTCGAAATTATTTGAAAAGCTACTTCTTAAAATACTAAAACCGATAGTAGAGGAAAAGAACCTAATCCCTCCGCACCAGTTTGGGTTCAGAGAAAGCCATTCAACAATGGATCAGGTACACAGAATTACGAATCACATTGAAAAGTCCTTAGAGGAAAAGAAAATCTGCTCTACAATATTCCCAGATGTAGCCCAGGCCTTCGATAAAGTCTGGCACGAAGGCTTATTTCATAAGCTGAACAAAACCTTGCCACGCCAACACTCTCAATTGTTAAAATCATACCTTTCAGGAAGATATTTTAGAATAAAGCAGGAGGAGGCCTATTCTCATTTAAGGGAAATTCAGGCTGGAGTGCCGCAAGGTAACGTACTCGGACCAGTACTCTACCTGCTATACACTAAAGACATTCCTAATCTTGAACAGAACATCACTGCAACGTTTGCAGACGACACAGCCATTATGGCGATAGGAAAAAATCATGAAGAGGCTGCTGAAAAGCTACAATCCTCCATAGATAGAGTAAACACCTGGATCAGGACTTGGCGTATAAAGCTTAACGAAAGTAAGTCTGTACATGTAGACTTCACCAATAAATTAAAACAACATATACCTATCAGAATAAACGATGCTCAGATACCACATGCTGACTCGGCGAAATACTTGGGCATGACCCTAGATGCAAGGCTACGCTGGAAAGCCCAGGTGAAAAAGAAAAACGAAGAGTTTAATCTAAAGTATAGAAAAATGTATTGGTTACTAGGAAGGAACTCCAAGTTATCCATTCACAATAAATTGCTTCTTTTTATAAACAAGCAATTGCTTATGCACGTTTTAAATCCAGTGTATGGCCTACAACTGTGGGGCTGTGCTAGCGAAAGTAATATCCAAATCATTCAACGATTACAAAACAAAGTACTGAGAGACATGGTTGATGCACCTTGGTACTTCCGCAACTGTGACCTGCATAGAAACTTTGAAATAGAGACAGTTAATCAAACCATTTCCAAAATCGCAAGACGTCACGAACAACGACTTCACCAACACGTGAATGCTGAGACACTCCAGCTTCTCGACAACATCAAGTTGACAAGAAGATTGAAGTCAGAAAACCATCCACGTATATCAGCACGCCGTAACTGCAGCACGACTTTTGGATATTATTTCCGTATTTCTTTTTGAAATGTTTGGATGCCTATTTAAATATAGCCGTAGCCACTTGGTAAGCGGCCTGCCTTATCGAAATTTATTAGGTCGATTAATGTCCTTCAAAATTTTCTGCACTGCATCTTTGACTTGGTCGGCGTGCATCGAAAATCCCAATTTAACCTTTCAATTCAGCCTGGGTCAAAGTTGCCGCTGGTCTCATTTTTCTTAGATTTGGTACTTTTGCTTTTGACTGAATATTTCAACGATGATTTATTTAAGCTTAAGGCTCCATTGTTTACGTCGTCAATCGCTTTGCTCAAATCGTCTTCAAAATATTTCAATTTAAAAATAAATAAACCTCAAAATTTGTTCATTATTTTAACAGGATTCTTGTCTTAATTTAACACAAACAATTCCACTCATTCATATATAACAGTCTTACTCGTTTTGAAAATGAACGTTGGTTCTCATTCACTGAATTTCCACATTCCATGGCAATATTATAAAGTCCGACAATTTTACTTTAATGTAGCACGTTTAAGAATCATTGTTGTACTTTTCTAAGAAACGCGTCAAATCCAGTAAATGAACAGCCTTTTCATTTACTAGATTTAGGGTAGGTTAGACTGCTAGTTATAAAACATGTAGTGTTTCATGTTTTGTTTGTAGAACTAGCTTCATAATCAAATTAACTATACTTTCGGCAAAGAAACTTTATTATTTTTAACGTTTTATTCGATATTGCAACGGGATGACTTCTACTCCCTACTGTCGATAACTTGCATATAATAATAATATTCTTTTCTTTACCAGAGCGATTCAGGTGTTGCGATGTTGTAGGATTATGGATTGACACCAAACAAACTACACAACATTAATATATTCGATACTTCCACTTTCATCATTTATTTCTAAGGAGAATACAACAAAATACAACATGCTTTCTGTTCCTCAAATGCCTCTCATTCCCTTACAACAGCTCTTATCAACTAAGCAATAAAAATATATATAAAATAGTCCTTGTTCACTAAATGACATTTATTACCGCAATACTGTTACAACATAACCAGTTTTAAAGCTAGTTATGTTCTTTGTCTTAAAACTGCCGCCGGACAGGATTTCCTAACTGGTCTACACTTGGTGAATTATTGAGCAGTTTCAAAGCATATGAAAAATATTCCAGCGAATGAACATTCTTGTAGGGAAAAGCTCAAAAATATGTATACTTTTACTTGTACTTTTATAACGAATGTCAGTATTATTTTGTTCTTTAGTCACAATGTTGGTAACAAAGAATGTAATGACGTAGTAGTCGTAAAAAAAGATTTCATGGTGTACGCTTGATAGAATATACGATAGTTGCTTTATTGTTTTCTTATGTCTGAATCGCATTCCTCTCTGCATAGTCTTAATAAACAGAGTTGAAATGAGAAACAATGCAGGCAAATACGAATTTCAGCTATCCTAAAGTAACCTTATTGTTTAAACAAAGTGCCTGGTCTGTTCATTGACTGGGTACTATCGATTCACTGGTCGATTGGCCCTGTTACAACGAAACGTGCGTGATTTACCGATACTAAAAAACTGGTTGAAATTACCGCATATTTTGGTTGAATATATCGGGAACAGAGGGACACAATCGGACAATTGTAGACATTTCTTAGACATATAAATTTACCAACTAACAATCTTTCGTTGCTCTAAAATGACTTATTTGGGAATCTGCCCCTTTTCCCTTACACTGATCAGAATTTTAGTTACATTATATATTGTATAGGAAGGTTTAATTCAGTAATCCATCGTTACACTGAACTAGGACCCAGTTTCCCGCTTTGCGATCGCTACTCTGGCATAATAGAAAAACACAAAAAGTGTATTTATAGATTCTTTTTTACCACAGAAGTATATGAATATAGTGAAGTCAGCTTCATGCAATACCTGTTACTAAAAAGATAGTGTTTAAGTAACATTGAACAAAAACTTTACGCCTGTTCGAAGAGCTAATTCCAGGGAAAAGTTTTATATTTTGTTACTTATTCCTTTGTTGCATCGAGGTCTTCAAAAATTACCGTTCACACCTATTCTAAACGAGCGCACGTTCCAGTATGGATAAGTAGATAGGATAAAGTCGACTTTTATTTATTGATGCAATACATACATTCTATATTTTTTACTATATTAAATGTTATTCTTAACATTGAACATTTTCTGCCCAGTCACATACACTTAGTTCTGGGTTATACGCAAGTGCAGGTGGGCATTCTTGAACTACTGCTTCACCTGCATCACACTTGTAGAAGATGAAGCAACTGGCATCGTCTGCGAGCAAAACATCGAGTTCTTTGTTCTCTGCTGAGCAAACGCCAACTGGATCACATCCTACAAACATTTTGATAATATAAATATGAAATATATAAACATTACAAATTTGTGAGTAACCTTTGCGATATGATTGTATGTGATTGACTGTTTGCTACAAAAGAATCTATAAATTATTATCAATTACTTAGAAAAAACATTATTTCTAAAGTTGACTAATCCACCCTGTTTCTTTGTAAACGAGGTGGAAAAAACACTCCGGAAGATTTTGAAATTTGCAAACATGGACTAATAATATTGCGAACTGTAATATGTGAAGCTACAGCGAAAAGGAAACGCCAACTGAAACATGGAATTTATTATAAATTATATGCTGGAAAAAATTTTAAATTGACATTGTCCTTAGAAAGATTGAAATTTTTACATCAAAATATTCGGTTAAACGACGAGACAACCAGTCTGGAAAGACAGCAATATGACAAATTATCAGCAATTGACTACAACCAAAAGGTCCATACATCTAATTTAGCTCTAGTCTAAGATTATGTTAATCTATACGGAAATTAAAACGGAATGTTACGATGGATAATGAAATTATAGCCCGCGCATAAATCCGAAAAAGATTACTAGGGGAATCGAAGGGAAAACGATTAGCTTGAGTGACGAAGTTAAATACTTGGGAATCACGTTCGACAAAAAACTAACATGGAACATTGCGGCATCACTAGTATCTTGCAGGGTACTTGGTAAGAACCGGAGTCTTAAACCTCAAATGACCTTTTGGTCATATGCAGCAATAATTAGAGCTATGATCACCTGCGCCTCTTTGGTGTGGTGGCCAAAAACAACTCAGAATACTATACAACAGCAGCTTCAACAAATTCAGAGGCTTACTTGTCTCAACATCACAGGTGTAATGCGTACGTGTCCCACAGCAGCGAGTGGAAGTCATGCTAGGATTAACGCCGCTTCACATACACATTCAGAAGCTGGCTATATTGAGTGCTCTCGCGTTTTGTAGAATGAAGGCACTGCAGTCGGGGTATCTTAAAAGGCATCTCAGAATCCTTGAAGATCCTAACACAAATTATCTGATGCACATTGCAAAGGATATGACCCCTATGCAATACAATTTACATCCGGGCAACCTCGAAGCAAAAAAGTTACCTTGGCGTGGTATACGAACGGCTCAAGAATAGAAGGTGTTGGAACAGGGATAGGCATTACTGGGCCCAACTACCACCTAAAAATGCCCACAGGACTCCATACCAACATATTTCAAGCAGAGATCTCTGCTTTGAACTTGTGCGTTATAAAGACCTTCGAGATAGGGACACGAAGCGCAACCATAACTATATTGAGTGACAGTCAGGAAAGTCTAAAGGTTATCAAGGCCTACTCATACGAATCTGGTCCGATTCGTGAATGTATACTCAATTTAAGGCAATGGGAGACAAAAACCACGTTAATTTGCGATGGATGCCAAGCTATCAAGGGATCGAAGATAATGAAAAACCAGACAAGCTGGCGAATATGCCCTTCATCGGTCCTAAACCGTTCTGTGGCCTACAAGAAAGCTACTTAAAACAAGTAATTAGAACATAGGGCGACAATCAAAAGACCTTGTACTGGAAAATGTTTCAGGACAAAAACAGGCGAAAGCATTCATATCAGGTTCGTCTAAGACAGCAAAAATATTGCTATCGTTTAGCGTAGGGGACCTTGGATTACTGGCAGGATTTCTGACAGGCCATGCATCCCTAAAATATCAATTATTCAATCTAGGAAAAGCTGAAGATCAAATCTGTCGTCTATGCCAAAATGTTCTGGAGACGGTAGAACACATTCTATGTAATTGTGCCCCATCAGTCGCACGCGACAACAACATTTCAGTAAACTATTTCTGTCATCTATTGAACAGAACGATGAAGATCCTAGAGTAATGTTAACGTTTGTTAAGAGTCTTCGCCAATCCAACACATGTAAGGGCATTTTGTTACAATAGGTCTATCAAGGTCGCAATGACTAAAGGGCATTTGTGCCATAGCCTAATGATACTAATACTAATACTAATGGATAACTTTTTCACTACTACTACTTTATTCGATAACTTCTGAACGACCTGCGAGAAAAAACATTCATAATTTCAATAGACGTGAAAATAAAAAAGGTTGATATAACCACCGTGTTTATCTTTCAAGACAAATTAACCACGGTACCATACATTCTAAAAGAAATAAAAATGTTTATCTGTTGGAGCTTGTACCGAGTTGGTACCATCGATAATGAATAGTAGTGAAGTAAACCTGAAACAATCATATATTTTAATAAAACAGAAGGTGGCGTGGGCTCCGTCGACAAGTTATGTGTAGCTTAAAACTACAAGAGTTACTCGACGTTGGCCAATGATGATTTTATATGGTGCATTGATGCAATGATGAGATTGAGTGTGATGTACTTACTTAACGGTGTTTGCTACAAATCTCGTAATTACAAACATTAAACAGTCCATGAAATTTACTATTTTCCAATAAAAAGTATTTTCCACTATTGAGTAGACGGAAACATGTTTACGTATTTGCTTTGTTTTAGAATATAGCTGGCCTGGTAAGATTTTTAAATAATCGAAGCGTATTGTTCACACAATTAGCTATACTAGATAGACAAATTTTATTATTCACTTTACTTACACTTTTATACCACAAATTACATAGTCCATCAAGCGCAGATGGAGTAGCAAATATCGAAGAAAGATGTACATAGTTAGTATACTGCACTTCTTTCATTTTTGGTAACCATGAAAGCAAAAGTGATTGTACTACAGAAAAATTATGATTGTTGCACTAACACTAAGGAAAATCAGAGATTAAGAGTTTTTGTATTCATTTTCGGTTTTGTAGAGAGATGTTGGGAACAGGGAAATTGCTGAAAAAGAAATACTCCTTGTTTAAAGTATACTTGTCTAGAGGGATTTCCGAAGAATTTGATGTTATCAAGTGTTTCAAGCGAATTTTTAAATGTAATAAATAGTACTCTCAATGCTGGATATGAAAATTTGAATATAAAAAATAACATTGATCAAGAGAAATTCTTTTAAGACACATTTTCTCAAGCTTGGGAATAACAAGACTAGTAGTAGACTAAAAGCAATCTTGTGACTGTCAACCGTCATTTCAATTGTACGTGTTGTGATAGCATTCCGTAATAATATGTTTCATATTATCCCAAATTTTGTGTTGTACTATATCTCGAGGCAAATATCGTTCAAAACAGTTAAGATAAAGAAATAACTGATTTGTATACTATTGATCTGAGCGAGCCCGTTTCATTGCTTTTACATTTTATTTTGGGTATAGGAAGTATGATACACCCTTTCCCAGTTAATTTACAAGATGTAAAGAATAGACTTGTACTGTATACTCACTGCTTAGGGGTAAGATGAGAAGCATCACGCAGCAAAAGTAAGCAACAGCTGAAAACGAAAGAAATAGTATATAAAGTATGTTGTATACAATTTGGAATCTTATTTAGATTTGATTTTACCTTTCATTTTTAAGATTTGTACGACAATTATCCACGAATGATCCCTAGAGGTTGAACTGCACTTAAAATCACAGTAGTTCATTCATACTATCGCCTTTATATATACTTCTACATCTTATCTTACTTCTTTTTTTTTCTTGGAGTATAATGATAAATAATTTTAATAAATGTTATCATTTTGATTTTTTCGAGGTTCAAGTGCTAGATATTCACACAGGCATAAGTGTCTGTCGTCTATGGTAGCATAATTGAAAAATATATAAGATTGTCTAACAGTGATATATTAAGTGTATTTGATAAAACAGTAAGTTAAAAAAGTGGAGTGTGAAAAGAAAATGGTGTACTTATGATAGTGAACATTTTTGTATGCAAATATTTACTGCAGTCAATTAAAGTAATTAAGTAAAGAAAAAATGAATTACGCAGTTTGCTTTGAAATACGTGCTAACAAAGGTATTTATACAAAAATTAAAGGTATCTTAAAATGTCACAATTTAAAATTAATACAAAACACGGAGGGCTTTTTAAAATGGAGCATCACGCATCCTTTTAATTACGTTAAATGTCTCTTGTAGTAGTAAGCTCTTTTTGGGTTGATGATGAACGAGATGAAGCTCATTATGATAGGCTACTGCTAATGCAACTCTGTAGCTGAGACGCTTGTGCTTTTTACATATAATAAATAAATGAAATGTAATTACTCATGAAGTGGGACTACTTACTTGTTTGAAAACTTATTAAGCGCAAAGCACAATGAGCGCGAAGCAAACGTTCCCTTAACGCTCATATTTGTCAAAATACGTTACCTGAAAACAGATGAGCTTACTATAGACGTGAACCTTACTACAACCTAACAAAAACAAAAAAACTATAACCTTTACAAATTTTATAAACAAATGTTATTATGGATGACGTTGAAGTTTTTTTGTGTTTTCATTTGTTATATATGATGTATTTAATGATTTATGGTATAAATTTACATCATTCGACCCAAAGACCGGGATGGTTATTATGTTAATAACTATTTAAAACTAAAAG
>LR737381.1:40076627-40143667 GCA_902655005.2 Marronus borbonicus | reverse complement strand
GGCTGTGCTGGGCTGTGCTGGGCTGGGCTGGGCTGGGCTGTGCTGCGCTGTGCTGTGCTGTGTAAAAATTTTAGCCCAAAGTGACGGAATAGTCGAAGGGCAAAAAAACCTGTTCGGAGTTCCGCCGATCTAACGTCGCTGGGATGCGCTGCGCTGGGCTGCGCTGTGCTGTGCTGGACTGCGCTGTGCTGGGTTGCGCTAGGGTGCGCTGGGCTGTGCTGCGCTGTGCTAAGCTACGCTGCGCTGGGCTGCGCTGAGCTACGCTACGCTGCGCTGGGCTGGGCTGCGCTGCGCTGGGCTGAGCTGGGCTGGGCTGGGCTGCGCTGGGCTGCACTGCGCTGGGCTGGGCTGGGCTGGGCTGCGCTGTGCTGTGCTGTGCTGTGGAAAAATTTTAGCCCAAAGTGACGGAATCGTCGAAAGGTAAAAAAAAAGTTCGGAGTACCGCCGATCTAACGTCGCTAATCGATCACGCTATGGCCGTGTTTGAAATTTTGTGAAATCTCGTCGAACACGTCCGGAAACGGACGGAATATCGACATCGCTCCGGTTTTTGTCGATTATCTCCTCAGATACGCATCTGCGGTATGCGAAGTGGGTACGCGTTCGATAGAGAATTGAACGGCGGATCGATTGCGCCTAAGCGGAAGCCCCTAGCTCTTCGTTTTGGTCGATCTCTAGGGCTCCGAGGTTGAAAAAAGCAATTTTCATTTTTCAACTTTGGGACGCCGTGGCGTTCGAACGGTTGGAGGTACGGAGTTGAGATCCCGCGCACTTAAAACGCTCGTCGAGACAAAATAATAATAACATAACAAACACTAGGTTCACTGTTTTTTTTTTTTTTATTTCATGAATTTTGAATTTACAACGATGTAACAGATATTTTGATTTTCTTTTTTTTTCGTTTTTCTAATGAAAATAGTATTTTCGTTTCTTTGATTATTTGCTACTTTCGTCCAATATAATTAATGGAATTTTCTTTGTAATTACAACTCTTTTTTTTCTGAGGATCCATTACAGGAAACTGGTTTATGGATACTTGCTGTGTATTGTATCGGTGAAGTGTATAATATACTAGAAATAGAATGGTGAAACTTGCCCAAAAAAGTGGAAGATTTGTGTGTAGACGGCGAATGCGAAAAAGTTTAAGGAACTTTTGTACTTTAAATCTAGCAAAAGCCTGCGTAAAGGAAAAACAAAGCGAAAAATGAGAGTTTGGACAGCAAGTATTCTGGTAGTAAGGAGCAAATTAGCTATAGTTAACTTCATGTAATTGAGACTTATAAAAATACGATTATCAAAAGTAAATTCGGAAGAAAACAACCGAATAAAAACATGCTCTGCATTTCGCCATCCACAAGATTGTTAAACGTATCTGTCAAACGGCCATAAATCAATTGTTTTTTAATAAATTAGAAAAGTATAATGGCTAAATGCTTTATTGATAAGATTAATATACTTTAGGGCATCTCATAGCTTTTATTTTTTAAATAAATGATAAAGAGTACTATTTTTAATTAAAGTCCTACATGTTGATGTTCTTTTAAATGTTTTGCTTCCTTCTCGATAGAATTTCTACGTTCTAGGTTGAACGTTTTTGGATAACCTTACAATTCAAAGCAAAGACAGCCATGTTCATCTATCGAACTCGACATTATAGATTTACCTGGGCACGATTATGACGTTGGTCTTCCTAATGGAAATGTTATGAAATCTCGGTTGCGTGTAAATACCGACTTTCTCGATAAAAGGTCTAATAATTCCGAGACCCTTTATTTTAATACCTTACTACTTCTTCGCTGTAGAGCTTAAAGGGGATTTCAAAACGTAATAGTATATAGCCGGTTTCTTTAAAAAAAAAACAACTTTGGGTTGCTACGAACTTATAAGATACCTTACTTAAACCGTGCTCCCAATCCTCAAAAACACAATCGTTCGGGCCCGCTGTGGTGACTTACCTGTGTAATAATACTAATAATTCATTTAGGATTGAAATTTTTAATTCTTTGCGTAGATTTTAAAGCACCAACGATGAATTTTGTGTTTTAAAAAAATATACGAAACCTTTTACAAAGTACGAAGGACCATAAGTTGATATCGAAAACGAGCGTTTACGCACAAATCTTGGCTGTTGTTTGTTCCGTATCTAGGGTTATCCCGATTCTATTTCCCAATAAAAAAAAATTATACATGATGTTCCCCTTCGGCCACTAACTAGCCAAATATACATTTAATGAAACGCATAATGAAAAAATTATTGCTATATTAACATTTGTAAAGAGTCTGTAGACAGACCCTGTAACTATAATAGAATACAAAACAAAAAAAATTCGCATACATACATATATACAATGCTTATCGTGCTCTCGTGCTATCGTGCACTTCTTTTTTTAATTTTCACTTTGTCACCCTTTTTTTTAATAAAGGTACGACATATAAATTTATGAAATCAAGTCATACTTCGTCCAAGGAAACGTTTATGTTCTTGACCATACGTTATATATTATACGAATAAAAATAGTATAATAATATATAAATTGTAAAAAAACACAAACTTATACAAATATACAAAGTCAAGTATAACAAGTTCAACCCCCGTTTCGCACAGTTGATTTTCCAATTGAGGATAACACCGGTGTTTTAACGGTTCTCTTTTTGGTTAACAACAGCATCCTAACGATAATATTAAATATATGTTATTTCATTGGAATCACCTGTGTAATGTAAATATGAAGTTACATGACATTATTATATTAAGTCGATCTGCACATTTACATAATACGGCAGAATTCTTTAAAAAATATTTTACACATAGCTTCTTTAAAGTAGCACTTTCGTCTGCTTCTGATTCACTTCAAGTACCTATCACTCTTGAGTTCATTCTTCCTAACAATATGCGCTCGTCCCTAAAGTTTCTTTTTTCGAGAGTTGTGACTGGATAAAGAAAGGCTCGTTTGTAATCTCACATTGTTTGAATTACTGAGAACTATTTTCTGTTCTTCCAGATGAGTATATATGTTTACATTCTACCACCTATACCTCACAATCATTTACAAAACTAACCCAATATGCCAGACGTAGAGGGCTAAATTTTGTCCCCGGAGACACATGGCTATCCGTATCTGTTCTAGAAATATATACATATGTTATAATGAGGCAAAAGATTGAACTTCTCGGTGGTGAAATATTAAATGTGTGAGATCTAACTTGAATTTTTTTTGTTATTTTTCAGATAGAACTGGATGACAATTTTTAATGCCAAAAACTATACGGTACCTATTGAATCTAATAATATTTCTTCCTGACAAATTTAGAAAATTGCCTAAATCAATTCCTAACCAACAGCGTTCTTTAAACTTATTTGGTTAAATAATTTATAATTTACCCGATGAAATAATGAATTTTTAACTAGTCACGGCAGCTCTTCAATTGAAAGTAGTTCGATGTCCCGTTGCAAGAGTTTTCTGTTGACGCTGCACCCGATTCATATCCAAATGTTTTCATATACTTTCATTTTCTATCCATATTTGGCGCCGGACACGGATATTCTTGATTTCTATTTAAAATAATATACGTTTTAGCATTACTTTTAATATATTCTCCTTTCCGGTTCTTTCAGGAGAGCAAACGTACTAATCCTATTCTGTTTAGTGCTTGTTCCACAAGCACCATGTTCCTCCACGAGTTGCCATCGTCAAATTAATTAAATACTCTTGAGTCCATATAAGCTAGACTAAAACACACGTTTTGTGAATATAAATAAAACTAGAAGTATTTGAGGTAGATTCCTACACCTATGAAATGTTTAACGATCGATGATACCGCATGATTCGAAAAGTAACCAATTTGATAATCCAATTTACAAGGCGATTTCAGGAAGGCCCCCAAAATAATTTTCGAACGGTGGTATTCAGCGTCGTACATACGAGTTATGGACATTATGCGGGGTAGGTTTACCAAATTGAGTTTGTGGCAAAATTAATTTCTTGCTCTCCTTAACGAACTACTTGAATAATATGCAAACAACCGCTAAGGTACGATTGATCGCGAATTAAATCGCTTTTCCTTTTTTGAACGTTTTATTTACAAATGATTACATCGAACTCGTGATTACAATCGTTTTATAAAAGTACCGTATCCGTATGTTTATGCGCAAATATTAACTTTGAAAAAAATTACATTCTAACAACCGGATCCTATAAATTCAGAGATATATTCGGCCATAATTGCGGTGTATGTCTTTCCCATTGCAAATTGTAATTCATTTTCATCGCGGTTTCCATTGCGTTTATTTTGGACTCCATACCCCCATAGAGCACCTTCTTGTTTACCATATTTGTTAATTCTCCTCCGTTATTATTAGAACATTCTCCTAAATTAGCCGGCGTTTCGTATTCTGAATCGCTAACATTAGTATCCTTTCCTTCCCTTACGTAATCAATATAATCCTGAATTTCTTGGGTGCACATTTTTTTAATGCGGGCCTGTAACATGCGATTTTCATATTCCAAACTTATGGCGCGAGATTTCCAATATGCCAATTGGTGATGGTACTGCCAATCGGTGACCTCTTGCGGGGGCTTTAGGGAATGTTCTTGGATGGTATTTCTTCCGTAGTTCATGTTGGTAATGTCGAAAACTGCAGATAGAGTACTTTGCAAGGATTCGGTTCCTTTTTCGGTTAATTTCCTTATTTTTTCAAGGTATTTTACCTTGCGCTTCTTTCTCTTTAATGCCCTGTTTCTGTTTCTTCTACTTGTCGCGTTTCTAATCTGTACTTTACATTTACTAATGCACGTACTAAATTTTAATAATTTAGAATTACTTTCACCATCCGCCATCTCTGTTTTACTATTCGTGAAGTTAGTTACGAAATAAGCTTACGAACACAAACATGAAAAAAAATAATCTATAGATGATTTATTGTTTGAAAATAAAACATTGCACGTGGATACGAACATTTTATTCCATATAATTTGTAATATCTAACGACACGCAGCCATAATGGCACCGACACTCTCGAAATCAATCTTCTCATTAATATTCTTAGTTTTTATGTTCTCATCTTGATTCCCGATAAATATCAAAGTACCCTCTTCCTTCCAACCATACTTCTTCACCCAGTGTTTCAAGGTCTTATCGTCGACATCCCCCAATAATTGAGCTAAATGTGTTTGATCAATAGTTTGATACGTTATTCCTACAACGTGGCAAACAAATTTCCGTATGGAATCGAGGAAACTAGTAATTTTTTGAGTTAATTCTGGCATGGAATGGACTCGAGTCCAAAACACTTCAAAGTCGCATTGTTCTAATACATCCGCTAAGTAAATAATCTGGTTAATAGGTTCTTCTTGCAGCTAGAGCACGATTATATTTAATTTAATTTGTTAGATAAGCGTATCAATACCTACTTTCTGCTCGTTCAACAAACATTTACACAGTATGAAATCTGTGTGAGGAAAATTTGTCAAAGCCTTCAATAAGATTTGGCTCGTAATCTCAATATTGAATTTATGTGGATTGAATTGATATAATTTCAATACGGCCAAGTTTGCTTCTAAATCGTAAGCATTTTCCCTTGATTGGATTTCGACGTAACGCTCCAATGTTGGTAAATTATCCGGATTATATCTACAAACGTACAGACAGCCATAAGGAATTATACTTTATTGATAAGATGACTTGTACCTTTCTATTCCCGTTAGCATTCCGGCAACAACCTGTTTCATAGCTTCGGCCATTTCCTGAAGTGTGATTAATGAATATTCGGATCTCCACTAAACTAACGTATGCCGATGATGGGTAGTACTGGTTAGCTTATCTCTGAATAGAACTAAGAATTAGAGATGGGTTGCTAAACGGCAACTGCTAATTTTTAACAGCTCAGCACAAGAAGCAGTCGATAGCAGTTAGGCCAAATGAAAAATGGCAGTGCGTACTACAGATACAGTTTTTATTATATTTGTAATTAAATAAAACTATTCAAATGACGAATTTTTTATTGACAAGAAACTTCTCTTTACTAGGTAAATCGATGATTTAATATACAGTACACAACAATAAACGAAATCATAGTTTACTATGATTTCGTTTATGATCAAGCTGAAATAAGTAATGCACATCCAGGTGCATGAGCAGAAACTCCTTGATGGAACTTAAATAAGAGTTCACTGGTTGAATCATCCACCGGCCACATGCCTGCGAGTTGCTCCGGAGCTGTTCCGGAGTAGCTCCCTTAGACAAACCTTAAGCCATTTTTATCTTGGTTACAGGAGTACCAACAAAATTATATGTGATTTAACAGAGCGGCGACGTTCTATGGAAGGTACGAGCCTACGATTTGGCTGGTATTTGTCAAAAAGTAAATCCACCTTCATCCATCCAATAATAAATAAATAAACTCAAAATGACTTCTTTACCAGGCAGCATTGCCTTTGATGAATATGGTAGACCGTTTATAATTATCAGAGATCAAGAACAACAGAGAAGATTAACCGGAATAGATGCTTTGAAGGTAAGGTTAGGTATTAATTCTATATTATGTATACATGTGCCTTATTCCTAAATAATATAAGATTTATGAATAAACGACGGAATTATAAATGTTCTCTTATGGTTTTAGTCGCATATATTAGCTGCTAAACGAATTTGGAATACAATTCGTACTTCGTTAGGTCCAAAAGGTTTAGACAAAATGATGGTGTCGCCTGATGGTATGTTTTCCCTAATTTGCCGTGAAATCTGTATAATTTGTTACTTATTGTCTTATTTTAGGTGAGGTTACGGTTACGAATGATGGAGCTACCATACTAAAAATGATGGAAATTGAACACGAAATAGGAAAATTGCTTGTACAACTTTCGCAGTCGCAGGATGATGAGATAGGTACCTTCTCGTTGTTTTATAATGCAATATTTTGGCTCGTTCATTTTGTATCTAGGCGATGGAACAACTGGTGTGGTAGTCTTAGCGGGAGCATTATTAGAACAAGCCGGTGCTTTATTGGATCGTGGTATTCATCCGATTCGAATAGCCGATGGGTTTGAACTCGCCGGACAGAAAGCTGTTGAGCACTTGGATAAAATAGCTGGATTATTCTCAGTTTCCGATGATAACCTAGAACCGTTAATAAAAGTAGCAATGACTACTTTAGGATCGAAAATTGTCAATAAATGCCATAGGCAAATGGCGGAAATTGCCGTAAGAGCTGTCTTATCGGTAGCAAATCTCGAAACGCGTGATGTAAACTTTGAATTGATCAAAGTACAAGGGAAAATTGGTGGCCGTCTGGAAGATACGATTCTCGTTGAGGGGGTGGTAATCGACAAAACTATATCCCACCCCCAGATGCCAAAGGAGTTGAAAGACGTAAAAATAGCTATTTTGACTTGCCCATTTGAACCGCCAAAGCCGAAAACCAAGCATAAGTTGGACGTCGCTAGTACTGAGGATTATAAGGAATTACGCAAGTATGAACAGGAAAAGTTTTTGGAGATGGTAAAATTTTTGCTGCATTTTGATTCCATTTTTAAGTTGTATATTTGTAGGTGTTTCAAGTTAAACAAGCGGGAGCCACGTTGGCAATCTGCCAGTGGGGCTTTGACAATGAAGCGAACCATCTGTTGCTGCAGCGAAGTCTACCTGCTGTACGTTGGGTAAGTGATATCATGATATCTGAATATGCAAAAAGTGGTTATTACAACACTGTCAGCTTATTTAAAGGTTGGCGGTCCTGAAATTGAACTAATCGCCATAGCAACTGGGGGTAGAATTGTTCCTCGTTTTGAAGAGCTCGATCCCAGTAAACTGGGAAGAGCTGGTCTTGTTCGTGAACTTTCGTTTGGAACTACGAAGGATAGGATGTTAGTTATTGAGAAATGCTCGAATTCTAGAGCGGTAACCATTCTTGTCCGAGGAGGTAACGCCATGTTAGTTGAGGAAGCAAAGAGGAGCTTACACGATGCCTTGTGTGTTATTAGAAGCTTAATTCAGGTTTGGATATTTTTTATTACTACAGTATTAAGTTGAGAAACGTTTGATTTCGATTCTAGGAACCTAAAATTGTTTATGGAGGCGGAGCAGCTGAAATATCGTGCAGTTTAGCTGTAGCTGCCTATGCTGATCAACTAGCATCTCTGGAACAGTACGCCTTTAGAGGATTTGCTGAAGCACTGGAGTCAATACCCTTGTCGCTAGCTGAAAATAGCGGTTTATCGGCTATACATGCATTGGCCGAGGTTAAAGTATGTTATCCCATATAATTTAGTTATAAAAGATATGACGCTTCTAATATATTTTCTTTTTATTTTCAAGGCTAAACAGGCCGGAAGTGGTGACCCTGCATTAGGTATTGATTGTATGCAAACGGGCAATTCCAACATGCGAGAGCAACACGTAATAGAATCTCTAAAGTCGAAGAGACAACAGATTAAGTTGGCCACTCAACTGGTGAAGATGATTCTCAAGGTGGATGATGTCCGTTCCTCTAATGACTCGCACGGTTTGTAAAATTTTAGAAAAATAAAACCAAGATTCATTCGCTGCCTTCTTACTACATAATAGCATCTGATGTTATCTGATTTTTTTTTTGTATTAATGACGTTTATTACCTTGTATTTATTTAATACAGCAGATTACTTTAATTCAATGCTGTCGTTTTCTTTTCTATATATACTGGAAATTATGATAAACAAATTGAATTAATCGTTTTTGGGATTTAGTGCAATTAATCAGGTTACGAAATGTTAAATCGGAGAATTTTCCCCGAGCTCTTATTGGCAATTACCACCGCGTGGTTCATTTAGTTTTCGGACAAAAAGTTCGAGGCGTAAGATTTACTACTACATGTACTGTAATATTAACAGGGTAACTGCGACAAGTGATGATCACAGCTGGTCAAGCCTTACGGGATGACACACGTAGCTGACGAACATGAATGAAATTCCTTATTTTTGTCTCTTCCACAGACGTGCCGTGGTTTTGCTATAACTGGCTAATTTAATTTTAGTAGTCTTAAGTTTGTTTTACGTTTATGGTAATTTTTATTAAACAATCTGTTATTTTGATTTACTTTGTATTTTGTTTGACTACTAGTTATATGCACATTTGTGTCAAATACATAAATACATTATTAGGTTTTGGTACAGCTGAACGTTTCACTTGAACTATCGAGATGCTTTTTGATGCACGGCGAGGTCTACCCTTCTTTTTACGTTCTACACTGCGTATTTATGAGAGCATGTCAAATTTCACTACGGAATACAACGGGCTTTTTAAATTTTCCTATATTATGTAATTCGCAATTACGCCGGTACAATAACTAAGCATTTACCTAAAAAGTGAAACAGTATTTTGAAGTAATAGCGTTTTACTCCAACAGTGGTTCTATAGAATGCGACCAACATATTTAGCCCCATTCGCCTCATATACGTATTGTAGACCTTAACAACGTGAGGCCTCTCAATCTCTGTGCACGTCTTATCAGCAAGAGACCACCTTTTTACTTCTTCCATAGGATGGACACCGGCATAAGCACAGATCATATTGGTAGAGTTATTGTCTTCTAAATAATACTCAGACGTCTCCCTTCCTTCTCGTTTCAACTCTGAACCGAATCTTCTTTGGATTTATATTCTTTCAGTCTATTCGTACGCAAATGTTAAAGTTCTACCAGTGCGGTACAAAGGTATCTCTAGCTCTTTATTGTTTAGTACTTACCTGTAGATTTTGATGGATAAGCTGGCAAGGAGACTGAATAATGCGCATTCGTAAAGTGAGTAAATATTTATCCATGACATATTACAACATTTTAAGTTAATTAACAGATTTTGGAAAATTCAAGGTCGTACATTGATATGCATAATGCACGTATCACTATTCCTATTGTTTCAGTTTTTGATGTTAATTCCGTTCATGGATTAATTCAAAATCTATAGACGGATGGCAGTGTGTCGGTGGTTGATTATAAACAACTATGTACAATATCTATTTACAACGTAGTGTTACTTTCTTACAAATTTAGAAAGAAATATAAAGTAATTAGAATTTGACTCTTTAACAATTATTTTATGTACAGTAATATGAATATTTCCGACGTACGATATACAGTACAAAATTTAATAACGTACCAAAATCACGTAAGGTTAAACTGTATAGTTTTTTACGAATGTGAGCTGAAAGAAGTATGTAGAAAGCCGTTTAAGGCAATGATTATGTTGTAAACGAAAAAAAGGAATCTTTTTAACCTAAATTACAGGTACGTGCTGGATGTCTCGCGTCTCGGCTCTCCGTTCGTTTAGTAACAATCTTCCAAATCTGATGTCGCCATATGGAATTGAAGTTCTCTTTTTTACTTTGCTTCCTTATTTCTAGCGTACATTATAGAATACCAAAAATATAATTACGCGGAGTTTGGAATTTATTTTGCATTAAGAAGGAATCGGTAATCTTACTTATAGATTGATTCACTCGGGCGGCTCTTAATTAATAAAAGATGAAAGCAAGTACGTTCCGCGCGCGCCGATTGAAATTTAGATATAGCATATTTTCCGAGCTGACATTGTTTTTTCAAGCAGATTGCCTTCTTTATTGCTGTTGTAAAATACGTTACGCTACGCACATACGTACTTTCTTCCGGTGAGTTTTTACTTTAACTTACCAAAATGTACTGGGCTTAGATGCATGTATGTACAATCAATATAGGTGAAATAATCGAAATATTTACATAAAAAATTATATATAAATATATGCATTGTACTATCCTATCGTAATATATAGTCAATATTCGAAGTAATTTCTTAATTAATTAGTTTGCTGCGTAATAGCAAGTATTTTATATACCTACGCTACTACATTTGGAAGACGAGAATATCAGTCGCTCATCATCTGTACAGTCTTTAGACAAATCGCGTTATCATCTAAATTTATTACATGTTCTTCTTACATAATTGTAATATGTAAATGTATTGTATAATATATATATATATATATATATATATATATGTATTGCCATACAGTATTGCTCATAGCGTATAATGTCTATACTACAAAATAAATGCATACGCCTATTACGATGTTGCACGGATCTTTGATGTACGACGGGATGCAAGACCGGATTGTGATTCTACACCGGTGACGGATTACTAAACGAAAGAATCATCGTCGCCGTAGTAACAGGCGACATTTTTTTCCCCCTTAACACAAGTTCTATACCGCATCGTATTAGGAAATATACGGAACACTTTTGTTTTTCATTTTTCATATATAGGAACAAGAATATCTTTGTACGCGCATTTCCTACCCTATCGTTTCGCAGCATATCCTATTCTAATAATAATAATAAAAATAATAAAAATTGTAATAATAAAAAAAATAAAACAAACAAACATAATATATATAACAAAATGACTATCGAACGTGCATTTTCCCCTGCTATTTTCCAATTTAGTAATAGTAGTTCGGAGAAAGAGATGCAATATCGGAATTTGAACTTGCTTGCCTAATATGCGTGTGTGTATATACACGGCGACTAAATGCTATTAATTGTCGCTGCTTGTTTTGAATGCTTATTGCGATCATTTCTTCATATAGTTATTGTTGTTTTAAAGCGTAATTTATTGCCTTCCCCCAGTAACCCGACGAAAAGAATTTCTTCCGACGTCTTTCGTTCCATCGTTCGCTCAGTATATTATAGCTGTTATGTAGTTCATCTATCGTCTATACCATACCGGACGCTAATACTCCTCCTTCTCGCCGCTGATAACGCGCGTCGAGTGCGAGGCCGCTTCTTCGGTGATGCGAATGCTCGTTCGCCGCGCCGTCAGAAATCTATATCGTAAACGTCGGTGGGCGTCGTCGCCGTTTCGATTTCCAACGGCGATTTGGCGTTGTCCAACGGAGGTGTCGTAAATTCGCCGTCCTTCCGCGAATCGGCGCCGTACCCGTCCGCTTGTTCGGTCCTTCCGTCGGCCGTCGATCGTCCGGAGCCCGCGATCATGTCGTGAACGTATTTGACGTGCATCTGCAGCGACTCCTGTTCGACAGAGGAAACACATTTACTATTCAAGAAATATACATACGTAGTACAAATTTCGCGGGTCACTACTGGCCATTTCTTTTGTTATAACGTAGAATGTAAATTCGGCAAACTGTAAAATTTTGTCTTACAAGAGAACACCCCGAAGTGACACCGATCGGATCGGAAACTTGACAGATTCGTACAATCCATCGAGTATTGTAAAACGCCGCTTTCTGTTTCAGCGGAATCTCACGTTAATGGGGTGAAAGCCATCCCGGAAATGTCGACCTTATTACGAATAAAAAAAAATAAATTCCTCTCTAAATGCATCTTCTGCTAGTCTGTCAAACTAGCGCGGATGAGATTTTTTGCCGCCCCTATCACTATCTCCCTACTCCCTGTTGCGGAGTGGAGGTTGAACGGAGAAACAAGTTAACAACTGAGAAAGTATTTAAGTTACGAGGTTGTGTAGACAGTACGTTGTATTACTGTTCAAAGTTAAAAAGTGTTCTTTTCGTTCAACCTCCGTTTCTATTCTAAATAATAAATTGCAAAAAATCGAAAGTCGATGGGTCCTACAAATCTGCCTAGTTTCAATTCGACCGGTGAACGTGACCTCAGGGTGTTGCCTTGTTAGTAAGTTCCTTGAAACTCGCTAAGATCGTACTAGAACGTCGATAATTTTGAGATTTTGATTTTAGCTTATGTTTTCTTTGAAAGTTTTGGTCGAATAGGACAATAAGTTGCACGTTATTGCTGTACCGGACGAGTTCGATCTGTGACTATCATGGTGCTGTGATCTTAATTTGAATTCCCAGTAAGAAAAAACTCACAATCAAGAATTAGATTTTAATTCAAAATTTGTTTTGATATTTTCAAAATTGAAAATAACAACTAACTACGTATGTCCGTCGCGTTCTAAATACGACATACAAAGTTGCCACGATAACATGGTATTTATTTTGGGTTCTTTACAAATCGAAACTAATAGCTGCGCTTAGATTGACACGTGCACGCACATACACATTTCGCAGCAATTCAGGGTGACTTGCGTACGTGTCAGAAGGAGATAGTTACAATATGTGGTACGTAGCGTGAGCGTTTGTTTCGTTACCGTTTTGCTGTTCTGTCGGTTTATGTTTGCCTTCTATCTATAAGAAAGTTGACGTCACTTCCGGTAACACTAGAAATGCAAAATGAACAACCGATAACACAGATAGTTCACAAAAAATAGAAGTCGTCCTATATTTCCTAACGATCTGTCGTTCAGAAATTGATGGGGGGAAGTAGAGTATGTCGCAAGTTTCATTCGCCAAATGTATACACATGTATGTACATACTACGTACACGGATATAATCTCTGCAAAATAAATGGAATAAAATACGCATGTGCGTCTCCCACCGGTCATCTTTTCTTGCTGCAATGACAGCTACATCGATTTAGGTATAGTGAGTGAACGTAGGAGAGTAGATGCCTTCCCGCCGTTTACTTTGAAGAGATTATATCTGCATGGTGTTACAGTAGGTACGGGAAAGTTTAGGTAACTTATAACAAAAAGAAGAGAAAAATGTTAATCTCACCATTTCTATATGGGTCATGGAGCAGATATCTCTAAATGCGTCGTTCAATTGGCAATTGTATTTCATCTGCCTAACGTTCGTAAGTAGCGCCGATGCAATACAAGAAGCTGCTATTAAGCTTGGTGGAAGCCGCCAGAATCCGTGTTCTGAAAAATGATAAATAAAATGAGACGATAAAATTATAGTAGCCGTTTTGGGTTTTTGACATTCATCACATCCATTTACTTTTAGACAGAATACATCGGCGAAGCACATACTTCGACCTGTGGGCTTCGTGGCATCGACGTTTGAAGATGTTACAAACGTTTAAAGGATGACTTAGTATGGTAGTTGTCTGCAAGCTTACAACACGCATACGTAGTAAATACGCATTAATGTATTTACGTACATATATTAATTAATTCGTGTGCGCGTATATACGAACGTACTTCGTTACAAACAGGTAGCAACGGTTGAGTGGTCGAAAGGAGAAGTCACGGCCGGGCAAATATTCGCGGATGATTTGCGTAGATACCACTTCATGCATATGTGGTGCACAGTGGTCCGTCCCTCCATATGTAACTAGATAGCACACACGATGTGTGCGATGGTACCTATTCGCATTCCCCATGGTCGGCATACGTATTTCGCGGTGTTTTTCTTGGAACGAAAGAGAATATACCCATTTAGTTTCTTTTTCCATCAGCATCCGTGGTTGCGATTAAGGGAACAGGCGCAACGATTGGAACGAACGGAGCCGAAAAATACGAACTCCGCTCGCACTGAATGCAAACATCGTAGAATTTAAACCCAAAACGAAGAAAGGAAACGCGATATCAGTACCCGAACGCATGCGCGATAACGTAGGTTCATTCGAAGTCGGTACGAAGTTGTATATTGTACACAAGCGTACAGATGCGTACAAATTATTATTATAAAAGCTGTTCGAGTTTGTATGCCCATCGTTGGGATCGTGCGAATGGTAAAGGATAACCAGTTGCTGTGACATTTTAATTACAGATCGTATCAAACGCAGCATAATTTGCTGATTTCGGGAATTATTAAGGCTTATTAAGTTCATTTGAAGAAATAACTAAGTCAGGACTGACTACGTAAACATGTCAAAGAATAATAATAAGGCTTTTAACTAACTTAGGAAAGCCGACTTGATGCATCACGAGCAGCAACGGTTTGCCAAATCCGTCTTCACCCATAAACGCTTGAGAAGAGATATTCATAATCATAACGACACGGTATCTTTCTAGGCGACATGCTATTAAATACGATCTAGGATCACATATTTATATCGGTCTATGTACATATTGATCCTAATCGGCCCGAATTTGAAATAATATTTATTTTTCACATGGCACTGTACGTATGTATACGTATGTCCGTGGGTACGTACTATGATACATATAAACATCCTGATGATCGCAAGGTTGTAAATACGACTTCGATAAGGTACTATGTTAATAGGTCTCATTTCGTGGTCAGTCGTGGCCAAAACTGAAAATCTAGGTACAGCTTGACTTCCGTCCGATAAAACTTGTTTCATGATAAAAGGGAACTATTCAAAACTTGTCAAGGGTAATATTAATTAACTGGAATTACACATCTGTCGAGATACTCTTCCTGTATCTTCTACAAGTTTAGTGTAGGTTTTTTCAGGCAATTGACTAATGATATTTAGTATCAATTTGGTATTTACAGTAAATAAGGAATAATCTTACACAAATTCGCAACAAACGGTGGGGTATTTTTCAAAGCTTCACAACATTTTCCCTGATGGGTAATTTCGAATAAGTTTTGGAATCCTCTAAATACTTCAATGTTCTTTTGTATCGTAGTACTTTTCATATACATTGCATATTTTAACCATCTTGCATGAGATTGCACTTGAGATGCAGTAGTAATGCACGATACGATAATGTACGAGTGTCTATTACAATTCAGAAGTGTAAACGTACGCGTAAACAACGAAATGCCAGACTCTGGCACAGATAGAAATTATGATTACGATGGAGTTAGAAGTAGAATCGACAATGTTCAATTTGCTCTCACTCTAGCGGCTATACCTTTCAGTTGAGCATTTCATCAGAATTCCTTTTCATTTTAATTAAGTCTGATTTCCTTTTATCGCCTATTATTGGAATTATTTTTTTTTATGTGTGCAGATATTAATTTGGTTTTCGTTCAAGAGATCATGAATACCTGGAAGCTCTTGTAGCTGCAAATTTACCCTTCCGAAAAACTGGATAATCCACTCTTTAAACATTTTCTGGCAAAATATAGGAGTAGAAACATTCCCGAAGAGTCAATGTTACGTACGTACGAAATTGATTGTTCTACTAGTAGTTTCGAATTTCGAATTAAATGTCGCGAGGATATCCGGAATAGGACCTTTCCTAGTATCAAAATTCTAAGAAAATATGCGGTGTCCTTTCTCTTATATCCTCTTAGAAAGAGGACCGAGGATTGCACATTGTTGTACCCTCTAATTGCTCATAGTAATTGGCCTATACTTGAAAACACTTGAAAACTACTTGAAATGAGGGCCGACGCATCTTGGAAACAACCGTCTCAGATTGATTAATTGTGCGGTGCGGAGTGTGCCGATACTTTAGCGTTGTTCGTAATATTGTTGCGATTACATGACAAGAGTGCGGCATTTTAACAATTCTTTGTGTAGACGTAGACTTTTTAAATTAAGTTTGACTTAAAATTCTACCATCTGACCTTTTATTGCAAATGTTGTTTCCAGCGACCGTATTTGTTCTATTTTGACAGTTCGTTGGATTGCCCTATTGTGTCGATACATATTGACGTTTCGTTATTCTCTAGGGTAGACGCAATGCTAGAGCGCCGCTGCCGCATGGTGAGAGCCGAAAAGCTCTTCGGAGGCCAACTTAAGGTTGCGGATCAAGGCGATCGTCCGACTGAGAGACCTTGAATAATGCGAGCGCTCCGTTCATCTCTTCGTCGCGTCTTCGAGAGAGCTGGGCACATATAATGTGAAACGCGCAAGATATGAGAACTGTACCAATTAGGTATTTGAAAATTACGTACACAAATACGTGTACTTATCTCTGCAACTTGCCCACATAGGGCATGGTTAGAAAATTATTCCTTCTCTGACCAAGTTAGAGAAAGAGTCATCGCAGATGGGACTTGACTATTTGAATATATTTTTTTACTAAACTGTAACTCCTCCGGTAAAAAATTAGCTTCGCTAAATAACGGCGGTTACTATGCAAATTATTGAAAAATGTATCTAGATTTACCGCATGCACAATAGGAGATTAACGCTTTCGCCCGGTCATCGATTTCGGACGACGAACAGCCTACCGGTTCCTCGGATATCTTCAATATGATACGCTGCAGGAAATCCAACGGGGTCACTACGGCAATGTCCCACTTCAGCTTGCTTAATATAAGCTGTTCGAATTGCTGAAAAAATGAAAGCACATTTAGACAAACGTTACTGTGAGATAGTTTTCAAACAAAAGTCGTTTGATGTCATAGGGAAACAAAATAATGTGATTACAATTTGATCTCGATCGCGTCTTCGGGTTCATAGACTAATTTTATAACACTTGAGAAATGTGTAAAGTTCGCCACAATTTTGTGACAAAAATAACTACCCCCATTTAGCTTAAGAAAATTGATACGGGTGCCCCATCTAGAATGTTTGTTCAACATCAGTTTTAAATTGATCTAATTGAAAATAGTGAATTTCGTACGAAACTTTTTTTCGTGCCTCTTATATTTAGGAAGATATTTGACATACAAGAAAGTGACAGTTTTTAGTTATGTTTGAAATAACTTCTGTTGTGGTTCGACATTCTAAACCTTCTCAAGCAAATTTTAAATAGGCGCAAAAGACTGCAAAATATTGCCCATTTAACCGAATTTCCATCTTTAACGACCCATGCAATTTCATTCAATTTGGGATACCCGGTACATTTACTTTCTCGATGAAGCATTTACTCTCCTACATTATGGATGATCTGCTTTACACCACCCGACGGAAGAATATTATTGCAATTTAATACATTTGAGCGTTAATAAACGTGCGTGAAATATCGATCGAACAGACAGACATATTTTCATAATTAATTTGATGTACGCTTGTGACCTGCGATGGTTACGAACGCTGATTTTTAACGATAATATGCTCGCCAACTAAGCGTAATTACAATACAATATTAAAAATAGCTAGTATCAAGTTGGCGCCTGTATTTGTGCTAAACAAGGTTACGTAAGCTGGCGTCTCTCATCGACGACGGTCGCTAAGGCGAGGAGAGACGAGATATCGGCGGTAACATGCTCTCCCGTACGAGGAGCACCTATTTATATTATTCTCTCGCACAATTCTAATGCGATTTTGACGTGCTCCTTAGTCGTCCACCGGGCACGTTTCCACATCGTCGCACCGGCGGCACGGCAAGGCATGTTGTACATTGTACCTCCATATGGTACCTTTAAATACTACAACATTAAAGAGAATTGTTTCGGATATGTGGTTAGGGGGTTTCTCGGAACCCGCGACTAAAGAAGATAGGTCAAATTCTTGAGGAACGGTTAAAACTACCTGCTCTCTTCACTTGTATAGTGTAGACGAACAGGTAGATTTCTCAAACAATAAGAGAGAATAGAAAAGACGGCGGTCCGACAATGAGACGAAAAATTCCTTATGGTAGCGCTTAGGTGTATGCATATATGAAATTTATCAGGTTATTCTTGTTATTCATTTATACGATGCAATCGTCTTCTTCTCTCTTCGTAATTCGCATACGTTGTAAGCATACTTACACGCTTAGATACGTATTGTTGCATAATACATAATACGTACGTATACCGGATAAGATAATGCGAGAAGACAAAACCAGCTGATTCGCGAAACGATTGTTTATATTTATGTGCTTGCGCATACTTATTTATATCTTCCATATACATATGTAACGTACATATGTATGTACGCGCGTATATTGTAGATAATTCGCAATGGAGTTTAGAAAACGTTAGGAATTTCATCTGCGGGTATCGGTTCGAACTATCGCCGAGAGGTCATCGTGCGATCAGCTGTGTTTGACATTAAAAACGGACGATATCGAAAATAAGTCGCCTCCGACATTTCATTCATTCATCATCCTGAATCGACCAGAAATAAGCCGTGCGTACATACAGTGCGCGCAAGGCGAATATCACAACGCGACTTAAGTCCTTGGTTTACGGAACGCTTCTTAATTCTCAATTAAGTTAGGCGTACATTTTGACCTGGTTTAATTCGTTATTAATTAATTTGGATTAAGAGGACATTCGAAGCGATCGGCGGCGCAAAAACATTCTAGCGTATGTTTGGAACAATATTTAGATGATCATCTAGATTTATTTGATGGATTCTTTGTGTAAGTCGTATGACCGCCGGAAAAACTGCAAATAAATCACCTACCGTTTCTATACAATTTCACGCATTACGAAAGCAATTATTGATAATTTCAACGATAAATCTACGTTAGGTGATAATAAAGCAAATCATTAGTCTGTTGCAAAATTCTTGCACAAATTTCGCACGACCTTACGTGAACGCAGTCTAAACTGTTCCTAACACTGGAAATCGATGGAGACGAACGCCTTTCGTTCCTACATCTGTATTTGTATAACGTCTAGTGTACACAGTTAGTACTTACCAACAGCTGGAATAAGGTAATACTATTATCAGTGTAGAATATTAAGAGTTTGGCGGTAAGCGGCGTTGACTCTCTTAGTTTCGACGCGATGAGCATGCAGGCGGTACCCAGCAGTTGTAATTGATTCCTCCTAATCTGACAGATGTTTAGGAAGCGATTCATGTAGTTGACGGCCAAGAGGAAGACTTCGAGTTGGCATTTCTGTTCTTCGGTCACCTACGATCGACGAAAGCAAACAAACACAATTATATTGCGATATATTTTATGGTAACTACAATATCAATTGCATTCTAAACAACTACGTATTAGCTACTCTTTAAATAATCATGAAATCTATGGAGAATGTAAGTACCTATACTTATATTGTGTAAGTGCGTTTTTAAATCGTAATTACGATAGGTGCAGGCGGCGAGATATAATCTATGAAAAATAATAAAACGGAAGAGTCTGTCCTAATTTGTTCCGCTACACGGATTCACCTCGCCGGCCGGTGGGAATTTAAAAATTAAATGCCCGAACCTCACGTGACGCGGCTTACCTCGTCTCGTCTTGTGCTACGTATATCGTTCATCTTATTAATGCATGCATACAGCAGGTGTCGTATAAATCCGATAGGCGTAGTTATTATATAGAATCGGTGATGGTAAGTAACGATTAACGATATGCGATACAAACTTCGGCTACAGCTTGCCCTAAACGCCAAGTTTATAGCAATCGGTCTAGCTAATATGTATAGTATACAGTAATGTGTATATAATTTTCGGTACCAAATGCGCGTGTATTTGGGGAAGTATTAGAAAGACAAAATCAAGGACAAAGTTCGATGACTCGGAGGCCCGGACTGGGAAAAAAAAGTCGTCGGGAGAACCGTCGACGATGCCACAATACATCGTATGTATGTATGTACGTACATACGTATATTGGTATGTATACGCTACGTACACAATATCTACATATGTATACGGATAATATACATCGCTCCTATGTGAACGTACCTACATGCATAATACAGTTTGACAAAAAGAATCTGATTTTTATTACAAGTAAGCATGCACCGATTTATACACCGCTACGTTCGGTGGGTATAGTTATTGAAGCAACCGCAGCGCTTGCGATTTTTAAATATTAAATGGTATCTAATCTACGTACCTATATGCACATACGTATATAAGAAAGCATGGACTACTGCAAGACTAGAAAGCAGCAGCACAGTGGAATCTTCATCTCGCTATATATATCGTAAAAGCAAACACGACTTCTCTATGTTTATAAGAAACTCTCTACTTATGTATTCTTTAAGTAATGTGTTATTTTATGAATCCAATATACCGATTATGTATAATGATGCTATTACGCTGAGAACCTACATTATGTACGTGTCAAACGTTGCTGTATATTTCTTGCGGGGTAAACGAATCGAATCAGATCGATTAGTCCTTAGCTAGCGGACGCGACTATCGACTATATTATAGTTAGTAAGGCACATAGTACCGATTCTAATATGTTATACGGTTAAGATCGCGGTCTTGCTGTAGCATTAGCAAGTAAGACTCATATAATAATCACCTCCTTCATCCACACGATAACGATCTTCCTCATCTCGAAGGTAATCTCTTTCTGAATATCACAACAAGTCACAACCGAAGATTCCTCGTTCTCCAACAGGTTATCGAACACTCCTTCGCGCAGCAACGTTGGATCGACGATCGCCTTATTTTCGGTAAACCTTTCATAACATACTAAATCCATTATACGCAATGAGAACGAAACGAAAACGAAACGAACTTGTCGTTAGTCGATGATATAATAAATAAAGCAAGCTCGATTACGATTGCGACGACCAACACTTCTCTCCGTATGTAACAGCAGTGACGTATCGGATCCTACACGTACGGATGTATATTGTGTAATTGGTTGTCTTTAAGCGTACGTCTTTAATACTTCACTTGCCGTTGGCATTTATAACAACTATAACGTATGCTTACTGACTGAAAGTGGTTTCCACTTTACTATTGCCCGAACCTTCGAAGTCGTCAGGCGGATCATGCAGGTAGTGGGAGAATCATAAACGTAGAGTTCGGGGCTACCCGACGATATTTAAAGATACACATTCTTCAGTACGTATTTATATGACAATCGTATTGTTTTGCACCTGACTATATGTGCATTTAGTCACCATTTCAATACCGGAACGTATATGTTGTACCTTTGCGATACGTACGTTTTCGGTTAATTTTAGAAAACTCTCGCATATTTAGAATAATAGTTAAAGAATGTGTACGTTTGAGGAATGACATTGTAACGCGAGGAGTTGCTTGTGCACATACATACGTAAGTATGTATGTACGTACATACGTACCGGCAGCAATTTCGCGTCCGTCGCTGGCTATACAGGAAGTGGTTCACAGAAGACTCGAAAGCCGACGGGCATTTAAATTTTAAAGTACCTTGACAGAATTGCGTTGTTGTAATCCATGATATCCATGTTGTACATTGATTTTGAGCGCTGTTGATAATTATTCATTATTCTATCAATAAGTTCAAAAACATTTTTTATTAAGTTTTCGGTTAATTAGTAGCAATAACAAGATGTTTCTCATAAACGTCAACCACCAACCTAACTTATTAGTTATTATTATTCATTTATTTAGATTTATTTTTTTACAATGTAACACAGTCAAATCTCCCTAAGACGGACACCGTTCCCTCTTCGTTTAACGTGTCCGAGTTAGAAATTAAAGAAATAAGGTGTGAGTATAGATAATAAACAACAAATTAATAATGATAATAACAATGTATTTCATTTATTTAATATAACAGTAAAAGAAGATTTTCAAAATAAGTAACAAAATTCTAACAGAAGTGTTTTGTAAGGATCTGTACCCATTGCTTTATATTTAATATCTTAAATTGGAACACAACTAAATACAAAACATATTATGTAATTATTTTACAAAATTATGGAAATTAACGGAATGTAGAGAAGTAAAATAAAAGAGTATTATTTGACCGCCTATGCAGATCGCTTTCCGGATTTTTGAGCTGTTGTCTATTTCCTGAAGTAGTACGGTCGTCGGTGTACTTGCCTTGGTTTCTCGCATTATTATTATTGTTGCCTCCGTTGCTGTCGTCTAGCTGTTTCCATTCCTGAAACACTTCACTATTATCCTCTACCACAAACACTTCACTCTTCTTCTTGTGGTAGAGGGTAATAGTGAAGTGTTTCAGTGTTCCAGTGCCACAGTATTCGAGTACGTGATTTAGTTTTGTTAAATTCCTATGTCTTTACCTGACCGTTAACACCCGGTGTACATAAGCATACATCATATTCGTAAATTTTATACCATCAAGGTTCAATCAATGCAATGTTAATAGACAGGGTCGTCAATCATAGAACCTATCCTTTGCCATCCACAATTCACAACTTGAAATTAGTAATTAACACAACATTGTCTCTGTTGATTAGTAGAAAATATATGTCCTCTTCTTGCAATTTTTCGTAGGTAGGCACGTAAATAATATACATGTTAATTTTACGTACACGTTTATTTTTGTTGTAAGTGAAGCAACTACATTATGGAACAGGTATACTGCGAAACAATAACAACACAACTGAATAACCTTTACCAGAAATATCGAATTACATTCGACTAAAAGTAAAAACGTGAATATTTTCTTACGTCAGGAATTAGAACTGTAGAATCGAACATATTCTAAAGAACACTTTTTCCATACTGCGCGAGAGATAGTCTTAGGTTTGGAATAAGAAAGATCGGCTAAAAGTTCAACGATCTTTTTTTTCTGATGAGTAATAATAACATTAACAAGCGCGTATGCGCATATGTATCTTATCCGATAATGAGATTACTTAGCAGCCCGTTTCATAGATTCCAGCAGGTTTGTTCTACGGATAATAATTATTGTTAGCCTAGTATTTATTCCAAATAATAATTAAGAGCTACAACGTGTTAGGCGTGCATGCGTATCGCACATACAATACATAGTGTACGATACGCTTACTTATTGAGTAATACCTTAAATCGTGGAAAGCGGAGTAGGTCAATTTTAGTCCGCTTACATATACGTACACGCATATAATAGAGCATATGTAGCGTTAAGAAACTCTATTGTTTTTATATTGATATATGCTTACGTATACATGCATAGTACATATGTATGTATATATCAATCTGGGTATTACGCGTGTACGTTTCCGTACATGATACGTATAGAAACATGTATAAATAGGTATATAGCCAACGTGTATATAGTAGGTCAAATTCGTATAATACACCGTTTAATATTTACGGGCGGCTTGTACATTGTTTACTTCGCAGTACGAGTCGAAAACAGCAAGACATTTAATGGTTTAAATGTCCTCCTTTTAAAGTTTAAAACGACCACTTGACGATTATTTCGTAACCGACCACGGACGGGCGTTTCGCGCGAGTGATAAGCAAAGGGTGTAGTGCGTAAATACTACCTATATACACTCGCACTTAATGCGTGTAATCGTCCGTCGCCGCATCTAATCTAATGTAGTAATCCTTTCGGAATCCTATTACGATTCAGATGATGAGATGACGATGTACATGATTAAAGGCAAATATTTAAACGTCTTAAAATATTTCTTTTTCATTTTACTGAAACGTTTACATAGGTATGTAAACTAAATGTCGATATGTACGGTTGGTTTATTAGATAAGCGCGCATCCCTTATCGATATCTATGGGTATAATAGGTATAGGCAGGATCGGATTCACTACATGGATTGCGAAGATTCCAACAATGAACAAATGTGTGGATGCACACGTACACGTACCTGTATCGCCTAACCCTGTACAATAGGTAAATAGACCAGAGAAAAATTATCACATATCAGTCAATAAAATCCCTTTTAGATTGACTTGAATAAGTAGTTTCCACGTGAAGTTTTCAAATATCGTGCGTGTTGCGTATTGCAAATTAATACCAAATATGATTCTAAGTGATCAATCTGAACTTCGTTTGGTCAAGATTCCACGGTAAAAACAAATATCGGTTTGTCAAGTCGATATGACTACTTTGCTCGCTTCTTGATCTTGCTCGGTCAGTGACGATTATTGAGAATAACCCGGTACAATCTATCTAAGTATGGACTCTCCGTATAGGTACACGTACAATTTTTTTCGGTGCCTAATGCAATATCAACAAAACACGGGAGAACTTTTGCGCAATATGGTGATAAAAGAGGCGTAGCAATGCGATAGCTATATTCGTTTAATCGAAGACAGTTAGTTTTCTGGGCTGGTATTTGCATCATAGTGATTTTTATGAAAAGTAATAATATTACAAGTTTCATAGGCTAATGCTGCATGATTACTATGAGATAAATAAATAAAGCAAATGTGTTTATTGAAGGGTTTGCGCCAGCAATAACGTCTGAACAAGAGAAAGAGAAAAGGATGCAGACACAATGAAGTGATAAGACAAAAAATCAGAATATCAGATATTCTGATATTCTATTTTTCGACCAAGCCTGTAAGATAAATAATTGAAGTTAAAGAATACATATGCAACTAGTGCGTGGACGGACGATAATTCCGTTCTTGAACAATATAAAATATGCAGCGTATTCAGTTTCCGCGGTGCACGATGCAGGTTTAGTTTTTTAAATGGATATTCCAGGATGTTCCAGGATTAAAACAACATGAATCAAACTTGGCAATGATATCATGACTCTCTTGTAGAGTCTGGATTTTATGTCATGCCGGGTTTGTTTCCAAATATTTTTTATTTGAAAACTTTTTCTGTCTACTAGTTGGACACGTCTTGTCTTGCCTCTCAATAATACAAACGCATTATTGAAAACATAAAAATGGCAAACTGTTAAAGCGATATTCAATGATCAACTAACAGAAAACGGTGAACACTCTTGCTTTCTAACAAAAAAGATCACATACAGTGACAATTTATAGCAATTTTACGACAGCTATTCAAACGTCGAAAGCCTACACGATCTCCTTTTTACTACATGAGAAAGCGCTTATAAAAAAGTTTTAGATATCGAGTTTTCATTCACTCATGGTCGACGTTCGCCGAAAAACGACCACTCCTCTTATAACTTGCATGCACCCTATACTTCTCTGGCCTATTCTTTTTTATTTTGTTTTAATGTACGATAACGTGCATCTACGCTGTAGCACAAAACATCATCGTAAACGTAAATAAGGCCGTATAATTATAATTTTTAGATATTTCGCCAAGAATTTAACGAGTTATTGTTTAACGTTTAATAGAGTCGTAGGTACAGAAGGCGCCATTCTATTTGCAGTACATATGTATGTATTATACTGCGTAAATATCGATATATGTACATACATATTTGCGTATACTTGCTGTTTTCTTCCTTGATTCGTATTTCTCTGTATAAATAAGTACGTAAAAGTGAATAATTTTTTCGTATAGCAAAGATGCGTACCATATACACGCGTCTTAATCTGAACTACTTTATTCTACTACGCATAGTGCAGTATATGCAGACTATGTAAATACATACAAACACACATATAAATATCGTTAGTGTGGCGGAACACATGGGCGCATACCATGCAGTATCAACGAGGCGAGAGTAAGGCAATAGTTAAGAATGGTGTATGTTATTTGTGTCAGCGCACGGCCAACCTCGATTCGAAGAACTACCCTCGAAGGATGGGAACTCTAGCCGATCGTAGAGGCCGCCAATGGAGAGCGCCTTAACGGAGCGGGGCACCGACCGACGAGATAAGAGAAGGCAAAGAGACACCGAAAAACGAAGTTACCGAGAACTAAACATAAATAAATAAATACCCGTACACTAACATCAACACACACACTAATGCCGATCCGAAGAATTTCTACGACGGCGACATCATGAAGGTTTCGGATCTTCTCTCTCTTACGAGAGATATATCTTTTAATTCTCTCGCGTTCGCAAAGCAAAACAAAGACGGTTACGTAGGTACGCTTGTAGTTACACATCTAATTCACGATAAACTTCTCACCCACCATTTATTATTAACTTGAGTGACTGTTAAACTATCTACATTTAATATTGCGGTATAAGGTGCATTATATATATTAGGGTGCGTAAATCCTCGTTTGCATCATCCATTGTCGTTCCCAATAAGCAGGGTGAAAAAAATATTTTCTGCATCGAAGACGACTGCTGCTCGACATGTAATGACGTAAAACCTATATGTCGGAGTATTGTTATTATAAATCTGTCTTAATCTAGCTAAATCTGCTTGCGTCACTCGATTATCCTGTTTTGGCTTACGTAGACAATCTCAAGATACACGGCAGAATACTGGAAGCACTGAATCTTCTATGCAAGATCGATGCTCCAGAGTTACTGTCAAAAGTAAGCTAAGTTATTGAAAATAGTGTGTAAATTAACTTCAACTTATTGAACAACAACAAGTTGTTACAGTAGGGACCGGTATGAGTGGAAATATTGAAATATACTTTGGGATATTGATTACCAGGCAGTAATTTTGACGAATTATTTGTTCACCCATATTTGAAAACTAAAACTGATATCCTTTTTGCGATTGTTAATTTTTTCCTTTTTAGGTATCTGCGTAGCAAATGTTTTTATTCGTATAAAGTATTATCGAAATATTACCCCCTGTTTATACGATTATGACATAAAGATGTTATAGATGAGAGGCGAAATAAACGAAATGTGTACATGTAATTTTGAAAGAATGGAATAAAAGATAGCAGAAAAAATTTTAGCAACCTTGGATACGAATGGCATTCAGGTTTATAGATGTTTATAGACGAACTCTTATTGCGTCAGGTACCTATTCATTGAAAAAGAAAAGAAAAACGACAGTCATCTTACAAAAAGAAGAAAATTGGACCTAAGATCAAGTCCGGTACACGTAGAAAATAATGGGTGTTCCTCATTTTCTCCTAGCATCAACTGAGTCGATGATTTGATGCGTGTTATTTAAATGGTAATTAAAAAATCTTCAGTATGTGATTTACCCCTTTTGCTACAACCTTACTTCAGGGGATTCAGTTTATAAACTTCTGCCGTGTTATATTTGTCCCAGTATAACTTCGATTAGCTCGCGTGCTGTCCCAACCGTGTAGAGGTTGCCAGCGCCTAAACCGTAGTCGTATCCCGAAGTGATTCACTATATAACCTCGTTTTCTGTTGTAATTGACACGTGCAAATGGTGCAAGACCGCTCGAGTGCTATTGTTATCTATTACAGCGAGTGGATTGGAAGATTTTCACGCATGAAGTTACCAGATGACCAGGCCTGCACTATTCTAGCGAATTTGAATAGAAGAATATTCGAAGGTGGAAACATTCATGAAGTTATTCCCGAACACTTTGCTTCAGTACATTGCCCGGTATATAAATTAGCGCTTAGTAATTTTAGAAGAACTCACAGAAAGAAAAGAAGAACCTAAAAATTCTCATGAAATATGTCGTAGGAAGCTTTTTTAAATTGTGCCGTATAATAAGGTACCGGCAAACCATCAATACTGGTTCAACAACAGTTTAACAAATGAAGCTATAAAGCTAACCACTTTTACAGACAGTTTTCAGCTCTTGCGAAATACCTAAACATTATATTAATATGCCAAAAGACCATTATTATACACATAAAAGGAACCTGCTGTCCAAATGTCGTGTTTGTGATTTGGATAGTTTCGACTCTGAGTTGATGAGGCGGATAGATGAAAGCGCGGGAGAAAATTTTAATATGTAACAAATAAATAATGTAATAAATTTAAAGTAGAAAATAGAGAATCTGAATATTTGGTTTTGGAATTATGCCTTTAATCAGTAACCTCTCTGTCTGCTTCCTTTTTTATAACTTTCAAGAGACTTTGTTGAAGATAAAATGACAAGAAAAAAGACAATGAAATGATTTAATAGATATTTTTTTAACGTTTGCACTTGACTAGACACGATGATGTAATTGACGACGTGTTTTTTCTTTGCAATTTAAAAATACTACTATCAACGATACTGAAATCATATACCGAAATTGCCACCAGTTGCGCTGGCAGCAACTTGAAAGCGTTTACACAAGATGGAGATACTTTTATTTAAATTTAGTAATTTTCTGTCTACCTTACCTATTTATACGTTAATCCAGGGAGACACCGTAGACGTTTTCATGTTTTGTTAACAGCAAGTTATATACATATGTTCAAGTACATACATGCATATATATTTGCACAGATATGAATGTATATTATTTTGCAAATATGTGTTGAAACATCATGTACGCTACCAGCTAATGCACATAATATTATTATACTATTATGCAATCTTAAATGTTATTGCCGATAACAAATTGGCGTCTATTTCCACAAAAGCCCGGCAATACCCGTAATCATACATTACGTACATTATGTACGTAGATACACTATGTACATATATACAGTAAGTAGGTAAGTATATGCGCGCAGAGTAGGAATGGGTTTTGGAATAAAAAATTTTTATGCTGCTGCTAGCTCGTTCGAATGCCGATCTATAAGAGAACTGTAAAAATTTGAACTCAAAGTGATGAGATCATTTTGGTTTGTTATTGCTTTTACAATTTCTTTTTTCAATTTTTTTTTTTCTAAATATACCAGTAGAAAATCTATTTTAGTCGCTTTTTAAATTTGGTTTAAACGAGAAAAAATGAAAGTGCATCCGTTATAGTAATAACGTGGTAGTTTCGTTTATTTATAAATTTGGGTTTGACCCAGCTACAATTTCATACTCCATCATATCCTCCACAGTTTCGATGGTATGTCATCGATACTTGAAAATTGTTTGGTGCCAAGTAAAGTTCGGACCCATTTAGCTAAAAGTAAGTTTTACCCATCCTCATACGTATCATTTTGTATTATGAAACCTTTGAGAGGAGTTCGAAGATGGTTTTGATGCTTTGTTTTTTAGTTTTACCGATTCTATCTGTTACTTTGTGGATACAGGGAAGGTAAGCGGTAGCTAGATTGATGATAGTGTTATCGTTTGTTAGTTTATTGGTTGGATGAAGATGTTTGTTGATGATTTTGTTAATATCCTTATTGTGAATACCATTCTTCAGGAGGACTTTCCTTAAATGATTCAGCTCGGTGGGAAGATTGTCGGGTTTAGAGATTGTCACCGCCTGGTGAACCAAGGAGTTTATAACCAAGAACTGTTGTTCCGGGTGATGATGTGAGGCAGTATTGACATACCGTGTCAATAATGATAGCAGGAGCTGTAGTAACACACCGAATACGTCCGCTTACCGGTTGATGGTGAGGACCATTAGTGTCCTCGAAACGACCGTCCTGGATTAATTATTATATTATTATATCATTAATTAAACTTATGTGGTACGGAGGTTGCCGATACTTATGTGTTGTTTACCAATAAAAGTGTCATCGACATATCTGAACCATACCTTAGGTTTCAGATCTGCAGAATGGAGAACAACGGATTCAAAAGATTCGATGAATATGTTTGCCACGATAGGTGAGAGAGCAGAGCCTATGGCAGCACTAGATAACTGTTTCTAAAGTTGTCCTTGGAATGTGAAATAAGTAGAAGTGAGATATTTTTCCACGAGGCGACTTAGGTTAGCATCCCGTTCCAGAAGTTGTTTGATGATATTATTGAATTATGGATAGGAACTTTGGTAAATAGGAATGTTACGTCGAAACTGACTAACTTGAATAAATGGTAGGTAGGGGAAATTTGTCAATGATTGTGCGCGGTTATGTACGGTAAGTAAGTCGGTAAGAACGTATGTGGTATATGTATGTGGTATGTATGTACATATACGTATATAAGAGCACTATCTGAGTTTGCGGTGTATAGTCATTTATCTAATCGAGTATTTGTATGACTTGTTATCTCACTTTAACGCTATTTCTAAAGAAAAGTAGTCTGTATTCCGTATACTTACTCTAATCGCTTAACAAAATGAATATTTCCAAGATGCATAAAATATAACTTTGGTCTGTCACAAGTTTCAAAAAAAAAGGCTAAAAAAGGTCTTTCGATGAAAGTTTTCAATGCATCTAAATAGGTAACATAAGGACGATGAAAATTGAAAAAAAAATAAATGTCCAACACTGTGTTCAGCCTGTTCGAGCTGTTGAAGTTGTTCGGGGAGCTGTTCAAGCTGTTCAGCTCCTTGAACGGAATTCTCTGAATGCTGCTGAATGCTTATTCAAAACTCTGTAGGCAGTTTGTCCGAGATTAGTCCCACAACTCAATATTGTAACGAGCTACCACTGCCCATAACAACCTTTTTTATGCTAAAATATGAATATGCTTCAACAAAATACATTTGTAGTAGCTTCTAGATGTTTAGGGTATCCCTGTGTTTTAATAGCAAAGTACGCAGAGGACAACTTGCAGTAGATTCAATCCGAATTGTGATACACCCGCTTTACTGGTTCGGAACGAATTCGCTTAAAAGCAGCGAGACATCGCGGAGATATGCAACAATACCGGTCGAGTGTATGCAGATATTTTGGCTATGTGAATGAATGGCGCAACGACAAGGACAAACTAACTGCATGCAACTCTCATATTACTAACCTTTCTGATTCGAAAATGACTGTTCCATTGAGGGCGTTATTTTATGTAGTCTTCGTGGAACCACTTTAACAGAGCTTCTCATTTGGCATTTATTTCAAAAAATACTTGTAGATGATTATATAGTTATTTAAAACTAGTATGCTTATCAAAATAACATATGTACCATATTTCTGGATAACGACCCGATGAAAATTAAATAGCGCAAAAGATATGGCGAATATGGTCGACGTTCATCGTATGAAACGTGAAACCAATCAGTCTGCTTGGTCGTTGTATTTATCCTTATTATAAATAACCGTTGTCTGTATGTTTCAGTGACATTATTCTATAATCCTATTTTAAAAATGTACTTAAGTAGTTTCAAGCGCACTGCATACTGCACTATTTATTGAATTAAAATGCGTTTTATAAAATGGTCTTAATAGTTTCCGTGTTGAAAAAAAAGTCCAAGTTCAAACTCGAGGATCAAACGCCTATCCGTAACTCTAACTCGGCATGTAGCTACTTCAAAACACCATAATTCGATTATTACCTAGTATTTTTACGTATTCGAAAATATTGGCAAGAGTAACCCACATTTAGTGACTATATTTTGTTGCTTATAAACAGCGAAATCACAGAACTCACTGTACCAGAAGAAAGATAGAAGGCATTAGGTGGCACCGGTGATCTTAAACAGAAAGTTCGAACATCCAGTCGCACAGCTAGATTATAGCTTCACTTTACTAAACTAAAAAGTTACATAAATTCCAATGTCAAGATTTTTATTGTTGCCAAGTATGCATTCCTTTCAAATAAATTCCCAGGAACATATTATGAAGTCTTCGCGCGTAGTTAGCCTTCAGATCCTCTTTTCAATCGTTCTCTTTCACCTTCTCTCGTTGAACTCTATACGCCCGTTTGTATCTCTAATCGTTCGTTTATATCCCTAATCCATGAACGCATATGGGACATGTTGAACCGAAGACCACATCGACGCTAGTGTGGTAGGCTGTGAAGGAATTCCGGAACATAGGTATTCCTACCATCGGTCCGTCATGCGATGTTCCATTCATATCATAGAAGCGTAGACAAACTGATACATACGCAAATAGGTACATACATACGTTCGTAAATCGATCCACCAAGGATATTGGTGTAATATCGTGGTGTACCTTCAGAATGCGTACTTTATATTTATTTGGTAAACGGTCTGGTTATATGGCTCGATAAAATCGAGTTGGAAGCAAAGAAAGAATGCGGTTCGGAAAGGTTCGCGTCCACCTGTTTCGAGATCTTCGAGACTTCGCCCGTCCTTATCCGTTTCTGAGCTTATCCTTTTCTGGTGCGGACGGGAGACTCTTAATTGAACTGGACAACGCTGCGCACAGCCACTCATTCGCAGTCAAGTAGATACGTATTTATGTACGAATACCGACAAAAATTCTCATGTGCCGGTATACCCTGTCGATCAAATAGCTCTAATAACAACCTATCATATTTAAACTCGAATACGGTGGTTAAGATATTGTGCGTATACAAAATTGCATGATTACACTTAAATTAAATTAATAATAATGGTATATGTGTACCTCTATTTTATTAAATAGATGTAAATAGAACTACTGCCTGTATAACGAAATAAAAATCTTTCGATGATTGATTCGAAGGCATGCAAAAGTGTACACATCTTATTGCCTAATATTTTGGAAACCAATAAAACGACATGTACGATTTTTTCTTTCATTGTTTTTGTAAAAACTTGAAAGGTATAAATAAAGTAGATTTAATGCAATTCTTTTAGTTGTAAAACATGTATACAATTAAGTTAGTGAGTACATTCCTATCGCGTTTATTTCTTTCTCACCCTGATAAATCGCCAAACGTCGGAAGTGGTAAACGCGAAAGGAAGTATTTGATAATTGGTTCCTATACTGCCGCACTTGTATGTCTGGTATAACAAATGTAAGTAGCTGTGAGAGTCGTAACAATTTGTTGACGTCTACTTTCTATAAAACTATATTTCTCTACGCTTGCAGACATATTGAATGTGACTTAATGCGCAACCATCAATGACCTAATTGATAACTTCGTTACGGGAATGGTCCTAATGATTCAACATCTAATTTTTTTCTCATTGTATATTTTTCGTAAATTTGCCGGCACTGTATTTAGCCAGTAGGTACAGATATTTTACGAAGTGTTGGAATCGTTATATCCATCCAACTGTGCACTCAAAATCTAATCCTAATTGTCTAACAAAATCATTTTCTTTTGCTTGCAATATAGGCCCCCTAGCAAGAATATTGCGTTTTCTCTGAATTTCGAACCACATATCGTCTACGCTACATTGGTTACAAGGTTTGTTCTTTTTCATTTATACTGATGAAGATCTATTAAATAAATCCTCCGTTTAACCTCGATTTGTCCAAATTGTGGAAACTGCCGAGTGAGCCACCTACAAGGTAACATGCATTATCCAAAACAAACCAAACTTACGTTAAATTCTTTGGTAATAGCAGCTTTAATCTCTTCGGCCTTCAAACATCAAATAATTCTTGTTTAACGCTTTACGTTTTGCCATCCGATATCGATCGCATACGTAAATAACCAATGGAAGAATGTATACGTTTGCGATCCCTTCCATCGTTTTCAAGTATTATTTTTCAAATTTCAATAAATTCTGGAGTAAGTTGCAATACCGTGCACGTCTGAAATTCAAGATGCGGACGTGTGCACATCGATATTCCTCCCTGATATCGCGAAGCTCGCGCTAAATGACCGCGAAGTCTAGGTCTGCGGGATTAACAGCATCAGAGATGGACATCGGCGCACATGTGTGCGTATTTATTTTTCAAGTGATGAGAAATGTTATTTCAAATGAGTAAATAAATACCAACTCACGAATTAACGAAAGGATTCGTCATCTGGTCGCGTTTGATGTACCCGTATGTTGGTAACACACGCGCGGGGGGGCGCGTACATGGCGCCCTAAACATACACATACGCGACATATGTAGATACGTCCACAAATCCACAATTTTTTATTCACGTTAACCGCATCGGACGCTAGCATACGTTTCTTGTTTATATTTTTGAGCGTGTATCTTTCCGTATGCGATGAACGCGGTGCGACGCGACGTTGACGGAGCTCGTACAACCAATATTAAATACAGTCCTGTTCAAGCAGCTACATAAATATATGAAATGATCATCATTTAGTTGTTAGTTAGCTGAAAAGCTTTTTTGTCATCAATCATTTTCTTGGCCGCGATATAATTTTTTAAAGGGGATTCCTTTATTCTATGGACTATGGAACAGTGAGTTGATTAGTTAATGTGAGAAATGACTATACAGTATCGTCGTGTAACTTTTGTATAGTGTATATGGGTATACTTAGTGTAGAATATTACAGAATCAAACGCACTTCCTAGTGTTAAATATGATTTCAGCAATAGACTGGACGGAAGTAAATTTTAGAACAGTTTTAGTATAAGAAAAGCACACGTTGTAGTGCCACAGTATACATAATCGAGCACGATAACGTTGCTAACTACTGTACTTGGTGTAAGTATATCGTACACTAGTTGTATATTAACGTATTTAGTTATTGGATGTAGAGTGTAGAGATAACTGTTTAAAATTATCATAGTTATCTACTGTCTTCGTTCGAAATGTTTGTTTGTTATTCGACTCACACTAAACCAAGTATCTTCTATCGACGAGCAAATGCCATTACGCACTTGTGGTCGGATTTGTGTGGTCACAGTAGCGAAGTGTTTTAGGTTATTGTAAGATAAGCAAAATCTTGAACTTGAAGTGAAATTCATTTATTAGCGTATAAAGAGTGCTAAGTATAAATCCAAACCTACAATAAAGCATAATGGTTGCTAATTCTTAAATCTTGTAATATACTGTAATGTTTTACGTGGGCAAAAATTGAGGGTCGTGATATTCAGGAGTGTCGCTAAAACACCCTTTCGGCAATTTTAGAATTCATAAATGAAATTTTCAATAGATATTAGAAATTCAAACAAAACCTAACCTTGTATAGAGATATTCCACTTCATAAACGCAACGTTTATGTGTTTTTGAAACTCAGCTACTCTGAATAATTAATTTGACTCACTCTTGAATCCTGATTTGAATTCGTTAAATTAATACCCTTTTATTTGAGATTTACTCATACACACGTTACGTGAACGACAGATAGACTCAATGTCAAATATAAAATTAAGGCCATTGTTTGATGACTTTTGTTATTTAAAAATATACGTCGAAATACATGCCGAAATTATTTGTTTTCAATGTAGCACAAACTGAAGTCATCAGATGAGATGTCTGGGTAGCGCCGATGACTGATAACCTCTTAGACGTTAGTTGTAACATTTCATTCACGAAGGCAGTATTTTGCAGAATTATAAACATTTATCATAAAATGAGGCTTCTATTGAAAAAATACAAGTTAAGATTGTCCATCTGAGTAAGTGAGTGGGTGAATTTGCGGTAGTAATAAGAAAGATGCCCATGTTGTACCTACATTTTGCTGTTAACAGTGCTTCAGCATTGTGCAACATACCTACTAAATACGCATGCATTCTTCACTTGCACCCTATGTGGGTATGTAGATGCGGAATCTAGCACCACCCAGCCTATATACTCATTCAACTTTACACGGCTTACCATCTCCATGCGTATACGATAAGAGTGCACCGTTATATAAATATTTGCCGAAGTAAAAAGTTTAGTTGCCGAAGAATTGTACTTACATACGTAGGCCGTACCACTGGATACTTACACATTCCACGACTACTTTTCTGTTTACGCAACAGATGATACGTATGATATATATATACCATACATATACCATGTACGACGTATATATAATGCGGATGTACTTGTATCCGTATGTATTTTCTACGTGATGAGATATAGTAGTAAGAACTGCTCCTCTATATAACCAACAGATCTCGCATTTTATCAATGGAATTTAGTGCGGTGGAGAGGCGAAGAAGGCGACGATCGTTAATACCCGAACAGAATTTCGGAAGCACCATCCTATCTGCATTTATATATGTACCTACGTAAGGTTTAACGAACCTAAATACGAAGTGTACTTTTGCGGGTTTATCGCATCGCTGTAATTGCTCTACAATAAAGCACGCGTACATGTTGTATATTGTGTACAATGCGCATTGAATAGAGTCAGTTAATGAAAGGAGAATCAGGTGCAAAACGTACCGTTAGAATACCTACGACAACAACGCACACTACTACATGTTATATACACTCCTTTCAGGTCGACATAATAATTGAAGCTGCAATTCTACCCAAAAGGCACGTTTTTTTCGTTTTTTCTGTTCTGGCATTTCAGGACTGAGCTCGTTAACCACCCAAAAACTATTTCCTACAACTTAAAGTACTTAAATCCTGAGGTATTGATAGAGACAAAATTTCACGTTTCGGGAACTATACTCTTCAATTTCAAAACAGCAAGATATTTTCTGGGAATTTTCCTTTGTTGACCAAAAAAATCGATTAATTTAGGAGAATAATTGGCATCCGCAATTTCATGATATGACCATGATCCCTTTGCGTGAAACCTCATTATACACAAGAATTGCCACAGAATTGAAAATCAGACAGAAGTACGAATTTCGAGAAGCGTTAATTAAAGCTAATTCTGACAACGCATTTTTGCATTAAACAAAAAAAAATAGTAAAATGTTCTAAACAAAAAAATAACACGGTCCTTATAACATAAACTGTCGTTCAAAATAATACACACCTATTCTATCTTGATACACATGTTGTTAATATTATTCTTTCTGGGAATTGTTTTTACCCTCCATAAAGAATTATATTTCGAATACTCATGAAGCAAGTAGCAGTAGCAATAAGTCCATTGCCTAACCGAAATAAACATGCGCGTTATTTAGAACAAAAAACAATAAGAGAATTTAGGAAAATGCAAACATAATAAGTAAACAACTTACCGAATATGCTAAGGTGGCTGAAAAGAAATCTAGAGATGAGGCCTTCAACGCCTGTATCATAGCGTACGTTTCTACAGTGGTCTCTTTGAGACCCGCCCGTGGTTATACGCAGAAAAAGATCGTTCTTCGTCTTCGAATTTGTAAAACGGATCTTCCGCAACACTATTGTTAAAAAGATGGCGTAGTCTAAAAAAGGGAAATTTTTAGGTAATATAGTATTAAATTTTTCTCTGGCCGAAACACTTTCTTCATCATATAATATACGTAGCACTGTTCGTACGCGGTCAACTATTTCACACGAATCCTGCAAGGGCAACGAAGTGTTTTGCATTTTTTTTTTTGCGTCGGCTACTGGAACGTATTAGTATTAGTATTATTAGGCAGAGGCAACAGAAGCCTTTAGTCACTGCGATCTTAATAAATCTATTGTAACAAAATACCCTTATACATGTTAGAGAAGTTGGAGGCTCTTCATAAACCTTAATATTACGCTAGCCCCAGTTTTCTTAAATTGTGTATACATTCGTGAATCAGACCAGATTCGTATGAGTAGGCTTTGATAGCCTTTAGAACTGCCTGACTGTCACTGGATATAATTGGTTGTGCCTCGTATCCCTGTCTCGGGGTTCTTTAAGACGCACAAGTTCAAAGGGTAACCATCAAAGTCATTGCTCGTACTATAATCGATATTACGGAATTTTTTTTAATATCTGTAGTTTCATCTATAGTTAGCCACAACCGTTCATTTTTTACTGCGGTTTTCACATAATTCTCGATTTTCTCGCGCACTGACGCCAAATACCTACGTAGCGTCTGCGGACTTGGTAGCTCCCACGTTGGGTTGTATTTCTTCTAAAACTAACGAAACATTGTTTGTCCGATTTTTGCAAACGGTGTATTGCACAAAACCGATTGATCGGTTTCTAATATTTGGCGATCTCCGTAGCACTAGTAGCTACTCCCAATTCGCCAAGACCTGTGCAACGCGTTCTGAATATGGTTGTTCTCCTACATGCTACTGACAATTAGTCAACTATAGGCAACTAAATTAAAAATTTGAACTTCATTCCAAATAAATGCGGACGTTACCAACCGCCACCTAATTTCTCTATATTATTAAATTTCCCTTTTTCTGTAAAAAACCTTGTCTTTTAATACACTATTAGGACTGTGTTGACATTGTACTTTTTCTAACATGTTCTATTTTTATTCATACGTTTAGAAAAAGATATACCCACATTGCGTCACTGACCTATTTATTCCTATTGATTGATCGTTCAATTCTTTTATCCTCGGGTTTTCGTTCGTTATTTCGTGGGTTTTTAAACGCGACGTGGCGACGAAAGTTTGAAATTGACAAGCCATGTAACGGGTTTTTTCATCTTAATTCAAGGTACAGCGTGTATGTGTACGTATTGTATATGTAGTCTGGCATTTCTTCTCATCTCTTGGAACGGAGAAGTACCAATATAAACGAAGATCATTACATGACAATTTCCAAAGAATTCATATTATGTAATTTCGTATGTATACATATGTATGTAGGTATATACCCGCAGCGCGCACATATTGATGTACTTGCAATATAATATAAGTATACGCATGCACAATGTATGCAATACGTATCTATTCGTACATCGGCCAAGGTTAATAATTCCAATCGCTGGGATTCTCCATTTATATAACCAGTAACTGTGTACAGGATAAACATATTCGCTTTGTACGGCAGATAAACTACCCATGTGTCTCGATAGTTATATCGAATGAAACACACTTTCTAACTTACCAATTGAAGAGTCGTCTTTGTACCTACATAGTTAATGTACTTGACGTCCATAAAGCGTAAGGAACGCAATCACAAAGTAAATGTGAACAAATTTGCCTAGCCCTTCTTAGGTCCTTCACGGGTCTTCCAACTCCTAAATAAGAAATATTACTTGTGTTCCTGATACAAATATATGTATGCATAACGTAGCAAATACTTACGAATAAAAGATATCTTTTGTCCTTACCTAAATATTACAAAGAAAATAGCAAATACATTGAATAAAAGGTATATATTGTACATTCTTAAATATTCAAATAATAGTATGCAATGACATACGAACAAAGAATATGGTACACATGAGATGCACATAATTAAGGAAACCATATCAAAACTAAGAACCATCTGAGATAAAACGGTGGTGCACTAGCAGATACTAAATAGACCTAAGATTACAACAATCTCCAACGAAAATTAATACACGTGAATATATATTTATTCTTTTATTTTATTATTCTGTATATGGAGTATATATTTAGAAAAATGTATTATTCCGAATTGATTAATTAATTTTTCCGGTCGTAAGATCTGCAATTGTCCCCTAGACACTCTTTCGGCAGCCTAATTTAAAAATAGATACCAGATACCAAATAATGAAGTTTTACGTTTTTATTGCTAACTTTACATTAGAAGACATATAAACATTAGTTAGCAATGACTAAATACAGCTCAATAAAGAGTAAGATCCACAGCAATGTAATAATTCGCAGCAGTTGTCTTCAAATACTCTTCAAATTGGCGTTTTCTTGGGGCCTAAGTCGGAGTTCAGGTTTTCCCATTTATAGACGACAGAAAGTGATAAATAAATATTCTTTCTCAGGCGTCTCTCATGAAGAACTGTTACGTTGATATAACAAGAATTTCGACCTTTTAAAACGTGCGAGTTATGGTATATAAATGTAATGATAGATGTAATAGATCCGTGTAATACCTAAAATGCCGACGAGATCAACACAACAACTTGGACCAGATTTTGCTTTAAATTAAGCATTATTTATCAGCTTATTATTTCTTTCCTTTTTGAAATGGGGGCGAGCGAAATCCACCGCACATCGGATACGCCTCTGACGATCGAACCAGAAATATCATGGTTGGTCGGGCGAACAAATAATTATATACATGTGGGGTTACGTTTGACGGCCTAAGACGCGGGTGGCCGGCCGTCTTGTGAGGCCGGGCGGATGAAGACGCCAAGAAGAAGAAGGTGTGCTACGGTGCTGGTAGCACCGTAGCACACCGCAGCATCACCCAATAGTAAGTTGAGTGTGTATGTATGTACATGCACAACGTATAGTTATATGAGGACGCATAAAATGGAAGCGACCTCCATACAATCGCCTGAACACCGCACCACTTAATATAGTTAGGTGTATAAGAAGCAATAAAACGCTCTCGTTGTTTTGGTTTCGCATTTTACGGGTATAAAAGGTATGCATACATATGTATTAGTACACGTATATAAAAACGTACCGGTACACATACATTATGGAGCTATATATATGCACCTACAGGTGTTCCAAATTCGCTGGACATAGGAAATCTAGTTTATTATTGATAATGTTATCAAACTACAAAAATAATATACATTCCAATTAACCCCAAAGTTTACTGTGTGGTTTCCCTACATTTTACGATGTTTGCGAACAATATGTGAGAGACAGGTTCGTTTTTTTATTGAAAAGGAACACAAGAGATATGCGAATCTCTATGCAAACTAGCGTTTACCATGTTTTTTTGAACGATAATGGCATTTTTTCACCTTTTAAACGTTAATTTGCAAATGTAAATTGAAAGTTTCTCAACGGAATTCTTTGGTTGTTGTATCATACTCGAAATCGCCAATCACTATTGAACCGTGATACATATACAGTGAAAATCATGAATTTTTCTAGTTACAGACAAGCGTAGTGTAGTGTAAGAAACGAAAGCATACGCGTGCACAACTAAGATAGAAGTATATAATTAATATCTATCTTAGCTACTAGATATAAGTTCATATTTTATTAGGCACCAATAAACTAATTGTAGTGAGATACAATATGATTGAGTAATGCGTAGATAAAAGATTTCGTAATGTTTAGTGCCCTGGATGCAAACTTAATAGTTGTAATACAGAACGTTACGTCTATGGTTTTGTTACGCCTATGAGTTTCTCTCCTCTCTTCCTCTGGAGTGGTTTACACGTTCAGTTACCGCGTTAATTGTTGCCTACAACCTTGCGTTCTACTGAAGAAGCCCCATGTGATTATGGGCAAAACGTCGAGTTTTCGTTTGAGCATGACACGGTTCGAACCCGGAACATGTTTAGTTTTAACTGACTCTGGTCGTGAAGCCCTACCTTATTATTTAGACACATTCGATTTCTGAAACGTTTTAATATTCCTTGGTTCAAGATTTTCTACTTATTTTGATTTTAAAATAGGTGTTTTTCGATATCAGAATAATATTATTAAAGCGATACAGTATTTAATTAAAAAAAAAAAACATTCATATTTTGGTACAATTCATAGCAAGCACAGGAATTTGTTTCAGACGCTGGAGACGTCATAAGCAACTATGACATAACTCAAAGATTTGTGATTTTCACTGAATGTATACACGAACTAATTTTTGTTTGCCACAAGCGTCTACATCAAGTACATTAACTCCCAACGGTTTATTTTTATTAAAATAAACAAAAACAATTTGTTAATTCTGCTCGTACATTCATTGAATTTACCCAAGAGCTTCAACAAGTGCAGATAAAGTAACAAAATCGATTTAAATGAGTCAACATACCGTGGAGAACGGTAGAGTAGTCGGTAAGGACATAGCGCGATTCAGGAAGTCAGTCGCAACCGCACATACAAAAATATGTATGTCTAGACATCACGTACCGAGCCTCCGATATAAGTATGTGATGGGTAAAGTGTTCGAAATGCTGGCCGCGCAAGAGCATGCATATTTCTGGTAATTCGATATTACGTCACCCCGCGCTCGGTGAATACGTGTACCTCCTCCTTCTACATGTGTCTGTGCATTATCATTAGTTTTGTTAGTCTGTGGTACATCAGAACACGCTAAAACTCGCAAATAATTCAGTACGTGAGCACTGTATAATATGTATGTTGTCCCATATTTTGCAAGCATACAACAAATAAAATATTTATCTCGTCTAAAACGCTTAAAAATATCTTACCGTCGCAGTTTCGTAAGCTAAAATCCTAGAAATTACCATCAATTAATCTTTTTGCCGATAAATACAGAAGTACAGTTTTTAAATTCTTCAGAAAAATAGTTGCGGTCAATGGGCTCGTGACAATATTGAATGGTAAGGCCAATTTCGAGCCAACTGCCTACCCTAATCGAGGAATTTTGAAATAAGTCTTGTTGCTGAAAGTTTATCCCATCTCATGTTGTTTTCCAATTCAGATCCTGTTATATATATTCTTCTAAAAAAATTATGGTAAACCGTATGCCTTAAAATGAAGAAAGAAAAAAATCCGTGTACTTTCTAGGCGTGCAATACATAATTTTGAAATGAAGAAATATGATTGAACTTTCCATTTGTGATTTTAGTTTCTCACACTAAAAGTTATTTTCCCTTTTTTAACAAAAATACTTGCCCCTTTTGATTCGCAATTTGCCTACTTCTCACATCTAGTAGTCACCTTCGTGCTTCAAAAAGGTTTGCTATGTTAATTGTTTAGGTCAAATTTTCAGCTTAAGTTACACGTGTTGGATTGTCTCTGATATGTTGCTGTATTGTGAATTGATACTAAGTAATCCTGGTTTATAAATTGTATTACTTTCCGTTACTTCTTGATATTAATCCATCTAATATAGTATAGTGTAGTAAACCGGTATTATAGTTGAAACTACATCATAAATTATTATCAAACTTCTAACTCGGTGCACTTTATTTATTATTACATTACGAACCAACATCGCATATCTGAAATATAGTAACTAACAATTCATCCTCCGTTCCCACATTATCAAGCCCGTTAATGGGTGGGTGGATCTTATGGGATACATATACGAAGCGTCATGTGTATCCACGTATATACAATATGTACCACGTATAGAATATAAGATGTGCGATATGTAACATGATATTATTATTCGATGTTAATTCCATCAGATGCAATCGATCAATCGGGAATCGTTTCAGAGCTATATGGATGTTGCTAGGCATGTCGGAATCGCCTTCTTAATCTACCACCCCTTACTCCGTCCAGCGAGAGTGACAGAGGAATAGATACATTTTATCGAATGAATTTGATTTTCGATTCCGGAAATAAAATCGCTTGTGTAAGGGAACTTACATTCTTGGATTCGTTCGAATTCGAGTTTTCGGAACATGGGCATGGTGTCTTTAATACCGTATAATATCATAATACATATTATTTCGAAGTTACGTCTACTGTAGTATGTTACAAAACAAGTATGGATAGCTATAAACGTTTTTTCAAATAAATATCTTAAATATCAAAGTATTTAAGATATTTATTTGAAAAAACGCACCAACGCACAAAAATCAAACTTAGAGAAGCGAAATGCTATAACCGAAAAAATATAAAGACAGACAATGACAACGCATATAAGTATTTAATGTTTATATATATAGATTTTTAAGTTTAAAGCGAAGACTACTAATCCACGAAAAAACAAGAACAAATTAAAGAATTAGTAAATCGGTAGCGCCAAGTACTACGATACTTGGTAGCGCTCCATCCATTGAATCCGTCCTGAAGACGCAGTGTCGATGCTGTGTAATAAAACGTCGCGGTTTTTGTAATTGAAAAAAGTTCTTGTCAAAATCTATAAAATAAGCGACTGTCTAACTGAGATGGCATGCATACATGATCTCGATTAACTTTGTACATACTACATATGTTTGTTACTCGCACCGATAAGTTCATACATACTAATACAATACCATCATTGGTATGTACATCTTGCCGTTTGTTATACCCAATCTTGCATACAACGTTCGTTAGCGATATTCAAATGAACGATCGATGATGTGTAGGCAATAAGTTTGGCACGTGTCAATCGAATGCTAGAATGATTTCGAAATTATTCCTTGACGGTCGTTTACTAAAATTTTAGTGCTCCGATTAGATGAAATATAACCAAATAAACAAATTACCCTAAGAGTGCAAAGCAAGACGTGTCCCTTTGAAATAACTACGAACCAGAACATTGTTTCTGAACTGCTAATAGTTAAAAGATACATATAACCGGAAAACGATCGATTTTAACGAGCGGTCAAGACTCTCATCTAATGTAAGTTGGCGAGTACATATGTATCCGTTCATGATTATCTAACAAAAAGATGTTTATTATTTTCTGCGATGACAATTCTCTGAAACCGTACAGGAAATTACCCATTGTCAGTTCTGTGTTGGCAACGATATGTTCAAGAATGTGCGTATATGCCAACTTATGTATGAATGTACACGATATGTATTACTTACACATATACATATCAAACAATGCGCGCATAGGCGTAGGTAAGCGCATAGAAGTGTAAATTTTCTTATTTCTTCATTTGAGAGTTGAATTAATACGCATGCATCGGGGAACTCAAAACCCAAGACGCTAATATATCAATATTTACTTCCACCTGTTATATGATCGGAGGGATGTTGTGTGATGGGGGTGGAATGACTTTTTCCGAGAAGAATGCGAACGCAGGGCGTGGCGACCTAAAGGAAAAGGTCTTTTGATTTGCCGATACTCGTTCAAGGTCAGGTCGCGCATAGTTACGGACTGGGAGATAATCTAATGGTAAGCGAACACACTGGGAAAGGCAACTCGGCGCGTACTATATAAAATTTTCGTAAAAACTACTATTCAAATTTCCGTGACAACCGGTTACGGTCTAACGCCAACGCAAATTCATGAAGATATGGGTAGCGAGTTTGGGGATGACGCTCATGCATATTAAGTTTAGTGAATGATTCAATGGTACAACAACTTGCAAACATACAAAAGGAGCTGAATTCAGCGTTGTTTAAAAGCAATCCGAAAGATGATTAACCTATCGAACGCGAATCTAAACTCTTAAGTAGTAACGAATGGCAACTGTGAAAACGATCGATACAATTTTCTGGAATGCTGAAGAAATTCTATTAATTGGTGTCTTGCAGCGTGCATATGTATAGACAGAATCATGCATCAAAGTTAATAAAAATGGAAATTTATCGCGTGGAATTCTCCAATATGTAAAAGCCTTATTTCTTTGAACATAATTCATGGTGCTTGTTTTCAATTCATGACACATACTTAGCGATTTTAATTCATTTCCATAATTTAAAAAAAAGTATCGGGGTAACTAAATTTGGAAGGAACGATGTGTAATCGAATTTTGGAAATAGTTGGAGTAGAATATGGTAGAATGTAGGGGAAAAAATAATTTTGTTTTATATGCCAGAGACCACAAATCATATGAATGCACAGGCATAAGATTTTTCTTCTATTGTTTCATTGTAGGGCGAGGCGTTGGATTACAGAATACACCTCGCACTTCTAGATATACATTGCTACGATCATTACCCGGTCATACTACAACCTCCCCTTCGATAAGGATTTTTAAATAAATTAATTAGTTTTGTTTAGATTCTCTACGCTGTGAAGTAAAACATAATGAAATATCTTCGGACAGTCTATAATATTATGTAATTTAATTAGAATTAGTGTAATGTTCTGTACCGTTTATTTACGTAATTTATTTAAAGTTGCATTGTGTATTAATTTTGAATTTCAATAAACGCCAAGTAATAGGTACGGTTAATTAATACTCATTTTTCTTCAATAATTTCTTCAAAATTTAGTAGTGTGCATCATTCCAATATCACATCAGAAGCCGTGTCGTGTTTCCTTACACGGGTGTGAGTGAATAACAGATCTACTTTAAAATACAATGAAGCGGCCTGTGTGTTCATATCGCCTCCGTGGAGCTAAAAGCCTGCGATAAAAACTCTGAGCTAGGCGTTCTGATAAGTTTATTTTCCTTCTTTCAAAGGTGGTCTGCCAAACGAATAGATTTATATGTAACTTTATGCAAATATAGTATACATACTTTGAGAAGGCATTTGAATTAAAAAATATATTGCATTCAATTGAAAATATGGAATTTACTTGGTATTGTCCGAAGTAATTAACCATATGAAAAAAAATCGAACTTGATATTTCCCGTTTGCTTGACGGGCATGCTAACCACTACAGCATGTGAACCTGTCAGAAACATTCTCTTTCTAATATCTAAATTTACATACGGAAGTTATTCAAGCATAAGCACGTCATCAAATCAATGGAAAATTACGACTAATATCACTTCAATAGTAGTTTCTAATTACATAGCTTTAATTTCCTGCAAGATATAAATATACAACATTTTATTCTATTAAATGTTACATAAACTTAAATATGTTATATAAACTTAAATTAATGAATAGCTTAATAAATACTTGTAAATAATTTCTGGACCAAAAAAATACAAATCTTTCCGCATAACAAGCCGAGTATTTAAAGACGGGAGTTATGACCTAATTGCACAGTTGTTTCAATTATTATTTCTGCTGCATGCTTTTATCTCGACTCAATAAATTGTAAAACACCGCAATAAGGATCAATAAGAAATGTAAGGGGTAGGATATACATCTCTCCAAATTTACCTTAGAAAGAAACGATTACGCTTACATTGCGAATTCAAACAATTGTTAATGGTTGCGCCAAGATTGGCAAATAATTCCAATAAAAGTAAGGTTCATCCGACAGTGGTGTTCTTCCTACACAGTTATCTCTTTACTATATTTGCATGCACGGAAATTAGCGATTGTCGTTCCAAAATTCGGATACTGACCGATTTCATTTAATTTATTGATCATTTATCAGGCGATACGATCTAACGGCGAAACTAGAATTCTTTGATAAATAGCTACATATTACACTTATATATGTAGGAGTAGGTACACGGTGTGATTATACGTGTTAGAGATTCGTTCTCGCGCAAAGAGAAAGTTTCTGGAGTGTGAGGCCGAGGTTTAAATCCCATCGCAGCGAAGCAGTTCCATTCATTAATGGCCCCCACTATATTATCTATCTACATTGTATATGGATACATATGTCGGTGGAATACATATCATGCATGTGTGCACCGTATCGCCACTAATAACTTCATTCATATTGTATCTAAATATATGTATTACGTACGTATGTATATTGCAATACTACAAACGTAACAATACTGGCAGCTTATACTTCGCCATACATACATGCTGTGGATGTAAGTACATATTTGTGCATGAAAAGGAGCGTTAGAATGTTGGACGAATTACAAACACAAAGATGAATACGTACCTAAAGAGTTGCTGGCAACATAGTTCACATCTATGTAGTTAAAAAAAGTTAGAGCTAAACATGGTTGTGTTGATTTTTTTTTATGAATTTTGAATTTGCGAAGAAAACAATTATATCATACTGTCTGCCTTTAATATGTTGTATTAAAGACACTCTAGAGATCAAAAATGTACAGAAGGCTGACATCTAGGTTGCTGATTCTTCTAACATGTAACAAAACTCATTTCATCATCTTTTTCTTTGACATTTTGATCTTCAATAGAGTCTGTAGAAACATATAAAAAATGTGGTAGAATTGGAGGTTTCTGATTAAATGTATAATTCCAAAAACAAATATTAATTGGTGACTTGTATATTTTTGTAAAATAATTTGAAGTTTTGGCCTTAGGCTTAACTGTCAATGTAGTTGACTATAACATAAAAAATAATTCAAGAAAAAAAGTGGCACTTTAGATTATATTTCTTTATGATCATATTTTATATACATCATGCATACATGATTTCTAAAGGTTTAAAGATGTAAGTTAAAGACCACATTCGAATTACGCATTGTAGATATTATTGCAGTTGTTTTGAGAAATTGCAAATTGAACTGAGTCAGAATTTGTTTTTCGAATATGCTCACGTAATCCTAAGAATATTCCATTTGTACAGGAAATAATGCGCGAATTCCTCAGCTACGTCGTTCTCTTGCCGCGCTAATCGCGAAAAAATATCAGGCGCCTGGCGAAATTAAACATGGATTTGAAGTGCCGCGACCATTTCTAAGAAACCAATGATGGAGTAATTATCGCATTCCACTCTGCTGTAGGTCGGCAACAACCGTTAAATATAGATCCGAGTCTATCCGTACCTATAAATACGTATGTATGTATACATCATGCGTGTTGTATGCAAGTGAATGATCAAATGCCAAGCGTCGGTGCATGTATACCACGTTATTGCTAATACGATTTCTATCACACAGTAATAATAGCAATTTTTAGTGAAATTTTTAATTTCCAATCGCAATTTTCCGAAACCACCAGACAGAATTGTAAAAGCTAGTCTTGTTGGATATGAATATGTACATATAGTTGCGTGTAAAATGCAGAGATCTTAGAAGACGTGTTAAAATCGTTGATGATCTCAGCGTAACTGATTTAAAATATATTTTTAGGGACTTTGGTATTACTACTTTAAATGTTCACCGAGCTCCAAAGTACCCGCTATGTGGTACAGTAGACATTTATTTGTTTCAAACCTACGTATTTAATTTTAATTAATTTAATTAATAATAAGGGAGAACTTCGAGATGTAACCATTTTCATAGACATCAGCCAGGCCGGAACTAGAAGAAATACGTTACGTTGTAGTGGATCCCAAGCGACCGTGTTGTTGAGGTAAATGAAAAGACGACCTAGCAAAGAAGTAGGAAGTATGCATGAACTGGAGTAACAAACCAAGATGAAAACATAAACAAATGTAACTTCACCAAGGGTGTAAACTTCGATAGAGGTGAACTAAGAATACTGAAAGGCTATACAGCCGTAAAATATAACTTATAGAAATTAGGAAGTGCTAGTGATCAATCGTGTCGTCTGTTTCAAGAAGATCTAAAAACGATAGCTTGCACACATATCTATTGATATCAGTTATAAGCTACACCAATATCTCAGCAGGTCCTTTTTACATTTTTGACACATTCTTTAGATGGATCACTCACAAGCTATAAAAATTTTGCACATATTGCACATTTATGTATGCGTAGGTGCTTATAAGGGTTTACACTGCATTTGACTGTAAAGAAAATTACGACCAGCGTTCTAACGAACGGATGGACTCGCTCCTCTTAAAATTCCTCGCCGACTTCTTCACGGAATCCCATTTTATCGTTAAGCATAGAGGCACGTATCATTATCATCCTTCAGTCAACAAGTCATCACTATATTATGTAGTACGTGCGTACATGCCTGTAGAAACCTATATATATGTACGTACGCCTATGTGTATATTCGGACGTACTTATTTACGGTTTGCCGGTTTACCTACATACACGTGTACATACAGCTTTCCAGTTTCTCGCGATTCGATCGACCTTCACCCTTCGCCGGTAAAGGCAATCTAGCGCGCGTTAGTAAAGGGAGCGGATAAAGAAGAAGCGACTGCAACTCAACGTCAACACCGGACAACGTGAAATAGTAAGCAGACGTTCAAATTTTAGGACGGACGATGTTTCCTTAAACCATGGTTGAAAGTAGGTACTTTTTCGAAAATTTACGTGTGTACCTCTAATCCTTGGTTTTATATGGCTGTAGGTATATTATATATATATAGACATACGTACATATGTTGTACATATAGATATGCATATATACATACCTATCTGTGTGCGCTATTTGCTTTAAGAATTTCAACGGCTAACGTCGTCAGACCTTTCTCGAACTAAGAGCGAGCATCTACACGAACGATGTGAAGACGGCGATATTAATGAACATATCTCATTTTAGAAAGCTGAATATCTTCAGCAGTCAATGGTTTGGTTACTTCATCAACTAAATATTTGAAAAGTGTAAAAACCGCGCATTTTTTAAATTGTTAAAAAAAAAGTAAAAAGAAACACATAAATTGAAAAGAAGAATACAAAATATTAACATACAGGCTGTTTCATTTAAAAGACCAAACTTGCATCGTGTATTATATAATGTTGTTCAGAACATATCTTGGAATGATTTTTATTTGAAAATGTTTCCTTTAAATCGCCCAGAGAATCCCCATACTATGTAGATACATACACGCTGTATAAATAATAATTAGCAAAAGAAACAATTTTAAGTTTCCAGTCATTTGCGCAACAGAAATAATTATTTAAACATAAATATGCGTAGGTTATAACAATAGCTGATCATTCCATCTAAATCTATTTAGCAGTAAAACGCACTCTACTGTACTCGTATTGCGCAGCTCTCAGGTTTAGAGGCATTGCAAAGCATCTAGACTATTTCCAGTAAACTTACAGTCCAATTACGGAAACCGTTATAGCCTAATACGATGGTCGACAGCCGAGAAGGCTATCTTGTCGCGTTCTTTTAGGCAGGAGCTTTCGAGAAACGATTCCGAGTATCCGTACTTATTTACGTACTGTACACACATAATGTTGTTTGGACGACGAACTGACAATCGAATGCTACTCGGTATACATCCAGTCGATAACCCTATACGCTTTGCGTTTTATGTGTTACGAAGAAAAAGAATCCTATCATTGGAAAGGTATTCTTCCCTAATCTAGTTGCATAGGAACTTCGAAATTGTCAAAAATCCACCCTGACGCACATCCTTTCTGTAGTGATTCTTCTACATAATTGTCGCTGAGATTTCACCTTTTAATGCTAACCTTCGTTTCTTCCTACGTCGATAATATCCAATTTACTTCCGCTTGTATTCTAAACCAACTTCTACATCGCTGATATAGGTTTCCTCTGATTCTTATTGTATTATCTCTTTAATATCTTTTCTTTATGGCGTCATGAAGTTCATGCTATTGCCTGTTTGGATGTCGCACTTCTCCTCGATAACCGTATATTATAATAAGTAATTGTATAATTTTCAACTGTTATACGCATGCCGTGTTGTAATTTTTTGACTGGTTTGGCAATTGCTTATTTCTATAGTTACCCAAATTATATAATCTAAATACAGGTTATTTTAACCTTCCTCAAGCCAAGCTACCATTTGTTAAGTAGACAGTTATGGGAGTGACAACGTACCCCATAAGCAACGACAAGATTAACGTAAAAATTGTCTGAAAACTGCAAGTACCGGCGTAAAATACACATTTACAGTTGCAGAGTAAATACGTAATGTTACTTGGTAAACGTTCTCTTTCTCTTGAATCTTTTCGAACTTACTTCTAATTGCATACATATCCATCCCAATATATTTAGGTACATACGTAAACACATTTAAACGTATACGTATATGCATGCACATACATACATACGACGTCTGTAAGGAGCGAAAGATAAACAGATCATACATCCATCCGTCCGTACACAAACAAGTTAAAATATATTTATCAATGAGAGAGCTTAGCTGCGCTTCAATCTGTTAAACAGCTGACTGTCATATAGTCTGCAAGAGACTACGGGTGGGGAGAGGTTTCCCACGACTAGTCAAGGTCGAAGACTTGTAGAATGTGAAGGGACAGAGGGTTCTTAAACTCTTGTGTGTAGCCAGAGCCGCTCTCGCCGTTCGCAAGCGAGCAGGATCTCCTTTCCACCCCTCTTTCTTTCTGCTCTCGGATTGAGAACAGACCGTTGGTGCGCAGCCGTAATCATCGCTGTTGTATCGCGAACCCGGTGTTCTGCGTTCTTCTCTCTATATTAGATCGTATTCGGTGGTGTGTTCTCGCTATCGGTACGCGCAATGCACGCCGTGCTGCGCCGTCCAGCGTGTTCTCTCTTGCTGCTTGCCGGTTAACGATTACTGATTTCGGCCCCGGCAATCACAAGCGAATAGCATTGCTTTACGATAATAGGAGCGGCGACTAACATACACATACAGAGCGATTCACGGAACTCGTCCGTTAAGAGTTTACGAATTCGTATTAATTATTTAACTCTGAATCTTTGGAGTCGTGCACAGTTACCTATGATCTATTTAGGTAACATCGAATATAGTTAATTTACATAAGGCTATATATGACGAACAAAATAATGCCTTTGTTGCGCCAAAATAAACAATTCTCTTACAGGTATCGAAACGTCTCCTTAATAGGACGCTTGTAGAATGTGATATTATCGATAGGATTAGCGTGATACCTAATAGATGCTAAGTAACACAGGCTATTATCATGTACAGTGACATTTTTGTTTTTTGTCTCCCCCTGAGACATGAGGTGAGATGAGATGAGATGAGATACATCGTCTTTCTACCACTCATAGCCGTGCGCTTGGATTATTGTAGGATTCGCAGGTAGATTTTATTACTTCCGTTTTAGTCTATGATGGGTATTCCCAATAAATGCGGTTCTGTGCTTTTATTTGCTGAACCTAAATACTTAGCCTTGCCACACGGAAGATAGTATCGACATTTAGTCGTTGCAAGGGGGAAACAAAACATAAACCGGCCACTATACAGCTATGCTTGGAATTATTTTATATCACATCACACACAGTTCGTCAATTGCTACCCCGTTTGCATCTTCCCACTTTTGACTCACAAACTCCAGTTCATAGCCATCAGTATAAGGTACAAGAGTTAGTACGTGCCACATTGTGAATGATCACAAATCGTAAATTATTGCATTAGTTTGCTTGATTGTATGTTCCGAATGTAGCTTAAATATTCGACTTCGAAAATCACCAAAAGTTCAGTTCACTTATCGTTGCTAGTTACCAAACCTGTTTATATAAATATACGTATTCGTCTACATAGGAACTTAATAACCAATAAATATGTATACACATAATGCAAGTACAATACACTATACATTCGTACACATATAATAACATCGCATCTCAAATGAATAGAACAAGATACATATTTTTAGTATGCAGTCCTCCAATTAAACTTATTACAAGATGTTAACCTCAAATTGTTTTGTTCTGTTTGTTGCGTCGAATTCAAGTGGATACAATGAACTTTGACTATTTAGAGGGATCGCAGATCAAACAGAACGTATAACGAGTTTATACATACATCTTAATATTTGTCAAGCATTTTGAAAACGATGAACCATTTTACGTTCAACACGAGGTCATTCCGCCTTTACGACACAAGACGCAGAATGGTCCTTCTTTTAATAAATATCTATTCCTTTTTTGCATCACCGGTTGATAGTGGTTGGTATAATTGATTTCTAAACAAATTAGCTCCCCCTTTCTTCTTTGAAAGATACCAATGTTAACTCTTCTCTTATATCTCCTTTTGATTTAGATAAATTAATGAACCGTAAACAAAAATTCGTCACTGAGTCTGGATGGCGTCTACGATGAGACGCTGCAACGTTTACCTATCAATGCTAAGTAACATCTTATAGAAAAACCTGATATTACGATGAAATCATAAATAATGCCTTCTATCTCAATGTCTATTAATTTCCTATTTGACGATTAAGAGAAAAGTGGCACGACTTGTATATTACAAACGCATTTCACGATCGTCAAACTAACACCAGAATATATATTTAACTAAAAACTAAAAGTCGTTATATTCTCTAACATCTACAGCTGTTAACAAAATGAAATTTTGTTTAGAGTAGTTGCGGCAGTTTCCGAGATAACGGTAGCATATTAACCTACTAAGTATAGAACGTACCTACTGTATATCAATATTTTAATACTTCGTTACGTGTGTTTATGTTCTGCCTATACTGTATGATCATAAAAACACGCAAGGGTAGAACTCTTTCAGCGACTAGTTTGGCACACATATTATATAGGTATGAGCGCGTATACACCATGTTTAGGTGTGTTGAGAGCGTCATATGTTTTGATAATTGCGCTTTGATATCTATCTTGGAGCTGAGAAAATTCCCACGGCATTTAAATCGTCGTGGTTCATATTCGACGCAATGCAACACATTCGTACATATGTACGTATACATATATAAATGTTTGGATGTTCGGTGGGAGGAAGACGATATTAAAATTGTTAATTAGACCGGTCATGTACTATTCCTAGTAAGGCCGCGAACGAATAAGGCACTGCGACGCTAAGAATTCGTTTTATCAAAACCCATGATACGATTCGTGATTGATTCTGGTTATCCTTGGAACGATTTTCATTTTTAACCTGTTTAACATCTAGCGATAATTACCCGATGCAAAAGGTATATTTACACTTGTCTCAATCGCTAATCAACGAGTGTGGGAATATTGTGTTATCTTCCGTAATTTTATCGATACCGCCTTGACAAAAAATTAAGCTTACCTTTAAACATCGATATACGGGATGTTCCTGAACTATCTTTTCCTCCTACAAACTTTTGAACGATGGAAGATAGCGCTTTTAGGAAGAAACACGCTATCAACCAGGGGCCCATTTGCATTTTCGGTATCACCGAAAGTGTTACCAACTTTTTTATTGTAAATAGAACAGCCTATGCATTATTACATTTTTAAATTCCCAGTTCGATTTTAAGATTTGTTTGCTAAAATGACTACGTTGCTATTTCTAACCATATTTGAAATATTATTTATTTTTTTAATCTTGGGAGATGATCGAATGCATGTGAGAGTTTAACTTTGAAAATTGAAATTTTGCCAAATTGTTGACCAAACAGGATGAGATTAGAAAACGGATGAATTTTTCGAAAACATTATACAGTGTGTCCGACAATCACGATTAATCTTTCAAATGGAAAAAGTGATGTCATTCGAGATTACACATGTTACGTATGTTTAGTTTAAAAGTATTATGATATATGCTGCAAGCAATAGAGATTTATATGTTTTTACGCCCAGTTGACTAATCGCCGTTGGTATCATACTCGCAATAATTGTAAATCTGCCAATTCTCAATTTTTAATAGGAGAATTATGCTTGTTATTTATTATTGAATGGTGCGAGGAATATGCTAGGAAAAAGAAAGTCCAACGGAGATAAATATTAACTAAAATAACGATCTCATGTTTTGCATGTATCGATTGGATACCTCGATGTAAGCCAAGATATTCAAAACTATAAGAAGTGTTCTGTACATTCATGCGGCTATACCTGTTGTCGATCGCAGATCTTTCGCTCTAGTAATAGTACTGTGCAAAAGTGTAGACCTTCATATGTGTGGATGTTGATCGATGTTGAGGCAATAAGTCGGCGTATTCCTTTGCCTTTGCCTGTACAACGTAGAAGAGAAAAGGCGGGCATCGGCACCGTCAGCGACACGCATCGGCATCAAACATTCCATGGGTAAGTCGAAGGCGGATCGGGAACGTCGACTTTAAAAAGGCTATCTTGCAGGTAATAAGGTGAGGAGAAAACACTTTGGCGGTACGCCTTTGGCATGTTATCTCGTACCACAGCTTCGATAGAGGCGAAACGTCGACTTGCTCGTCTTGTATGTATCCGCAATACGCAAGAACGTATGTACGTACTTACGTATTGTGGATCGGTAGATAAGTACGTAGATCGGTAAATAAGTATACGAATTAGTTAGTTAGATTTGGATTGAAGCTGTACTTGTACAATAGGAGATGCTTATAACCGAGTTGCATGCCAAGAAAGTTCTTACGGAAACGGAACAGAACGGGAGGCATGCGTTTCTTTGGCACTAGAGGGCGCCAAGGAATGTCGAATTTGTAGTTTTGAAAGATGTGGTATTAACTGTGAGGCAACAGCGATAGAAGGTAGAGATAAAAAATACTCTCGAAGCCACGATGATGACGCCGCATAGGCAGAAACATGTCCGTGAGTTAGTGTATTTTTTTCTCTCCTTTTGTTGCGTTTGCCGTGAATTATTCCATCAATACCATGAGGAAGCTATCTTAACATTATTTTTTGGTTGCTGGTCCAGCTGCTAAGAGATTTCAAAAGTATACAAAAAGGAACAAATCATACTCTTTACTGCCCCGAGTGCTAAAAAGCTTGTAGGATGTTCTAACGATTTAGAAGTTTACTTATCGTAGATATCTTCAAACACTGTCTAGAAGATGTGCTCATACGACACCAGAGCAGTGAGTCGTAACTGCCAACTAGCTTAAAGGCTACCGGTCTAGCTACAGATATCTGTGTGATTTTGATTTAAGTTTGTTTGACAATATAACGTTCTAACTTGCCAATAATTTCTTTACCGTCTGCCTTAAATATAGTCATAACTCTAAAACAGCAGAGAAGCTACTTGTGAATAAATCAACCAAAATAGAGGCAGTAATTTCGATTTGTTTTTTTTTGGGTGTACAGTCGCATAGTATGGTGATTATTACATAACGCCAACGAGCATTAGGAACGGGGGAGTTAAATACACGAGCATATTTATGTATGTACTCACATACGTTGCATCGCGCCGGCTCTGCAATAAAGTTAAGGACGGACTCAAAGAGCGAAGAAGAAGAGGAAAGAGATGCCAGAAAAAGAGAAGAGATGCTCTGATGATGTGACTCTCGGCCGGTTAGAAGAGTTTGACATTATTCCTTCTCGCTCTTCGTGTCGGATATCTCTCTCTCTTCCTTCTTTCAGTTGTTATGAATGAATGACTTCCAGGAATAGTACAGTACATTCAAAATAACTTACTAAACTCTTATTTCGGTTAGGTATACACATACAAATTTTCCATCTTTCGTATTCGTGCTCGGTTCTTTCTTTCCGTAGACACATATAGATACCTAGTTTTGTACTTATACATGTGTATACACACACGTATACAAACGCGTACATGTTTGGAGGCGCGATCATAAGGAAATTGTTGTTGAATCGTCTTTGATTAGGGCAGCGCGTACACATATACATCTAATACCGATAATAGTTGTGTAATACGCTCGATCTTCATTTGAGAAATTAACGAACTTTTTTTGAGATAAGACCTAAATAAAATACCACGCCTATTTATAGGCGAATACAAAAAGAATTTCTCCGAATTTGTTTATGTTCCCGAAACCGAAAACTCTTCTTGAATTCTTTTCGAAGGAACACCGAAGAATACACAATGAAATAAAAACGTGTACATTGGTTGTCTAATTTTTAGCACTCCAATATTTGTTCCTTTAGCAATAGCGTTAATTAACTATTAATTGCTTTGTCCTGTGCTTTTAAAATTTACATTTTAATTGTAGTAAACAACTTTGTATGTTCTCGAATTATTAATTACATCGCATGTACTATTAATTATTCATATATCGGGTAATAATTATAATACGAGAATGGAACAGATTTAACGAAAATTAAGAGAACATGTACCTATGCAACCATGGGAATCGTAAACTAAAATTTGAAGAGATATAAACCATCAAATGTAATAATGTAAATATATTGTAGAACTCGCTATATAAGAAACTTCAAAAGTAATTCATAATTGTATTTGTCTGTTCTTCTCGTTACCTGGGATTCCGAAAACACCAGAAACCCGCTCTTTGACAGTATTAGTAATCGGTGGGTGACAGGGGAAGACATAATTTATTTTGCCTACTGTACCTTTGTATATCTCTGTCCGAGGCACAAACTCATTATTTGGTACAACTTGCCTATTAGGAATGCGTTGCCTGAGGAGTCGACCGTTTTCACAATGCCGGAGAGAGAGGTTTTCTCTATGTATGCCCGAGCCATTCTTTGAATGTGTTTATCCTTTCGAACCAGCGTATACCCCACTGGGAGCATAAACAGGTGGAATTCCATAGTCTCTTATAGCGAGTAGCAAGTGTAAATAAATATGGCGCTTAAACTGACGACGAGACGAGTACGCGCTGAAACAGAAACTCGCTAGTAGGACCGACGCGTTAGCTCTCCGAATTTAAGACGTTTATAAATATAGGTATACAAGTATGTACAATACGTACAGAGCATTTGTAATATGGTCGTATTAATTAAGAAGTTGTTTTATCAGTTAAACGAATGTTGTCATTTGATCGATTGATGTTAACGCCCTGTTTCGCGTTGGTACACACAGATTTAAAACAACGCATTACCGTTATTGCACAGAAATATAAGTTGAAGAGGTTACAGCTGCTCAGCTTTGTTATAAATGTGCAACGAAAGTCTGTTTTGTCACGTATAAAACTTCTTTTTTCAGATTTTTACAAGATTTCGTTAATTGTACATACAGAACTCGTTTTCAATTAAATAATACATATTTGATTTGTTTCAAGTGAAGAGAAAATGTGCGCACGATTAAGAATTGGAAAGTTCCGAGATGAGGTTGGGTCTTTGAAATTTCACAGCACTAGCATAGGTGGAAAATCAAAGGGCTGGGAAAAAACTGGGAAAGTATTCCAGGACAAAAACAGGCAGGATTTCTGATAGGTCATGTAGCCCTAAAATAACACTTATTTAAACTAGAAGAACCTGAAGATGAAATTTGTCGTCTATGCTTATGCCAAGAAATCATCGAAACGACACAACACACACAAGCACGTTTTGTTATAATAGATTTGTTAAGGTCGCAGTGATTAAAGACATCTATGCCATGATAATAATAATGATAATATATCACTCCCTTGCCGAAAAGGATGAAGCGCAATTAATAGTCTCCCAACGGCGAATGTGATTCGGAAGTTTACCAGACCCACTACAAAAATTTCATCTCAGCGGATGACTATGTCCAGTCAAGCGCAGACCCTCTTGCCACTGGACCGCCGAGCCATTAAACATGATAATAGATATATCGGACTCTCTGTAGGTACATATGAAGGTGTGCAAGTATATGAATTTATGATCTATAGTTGCATTGGCATATATGTATGTGACATATGTATGTACGCCTTATAACAATAAGGACAGGTGATGTAAAATTCACGATATAGTCGATTATTGCGGCTAAGTGTCGTGTATTATGGCGAGTATGCTATTTATTGTGGTAGGCCGTGGTAGAAAATAAAAAGGAACAAGTGAATAGCTAGGAATTTTGAAATTAGATACCGACACGTATGTGTGTATATATAGGTATATACCTGTACGTATGTACTACATATACATACAATATAACGTTCGCCCCGTTTTGCCCGACGAGATATTTAGTAATTTGGCCACCCATGCTACTCATTCATTCGGTCATACGACGAACTCCTATATATGTACGTATGTACGTCTGTATACTTGTGTATACTGACTATGTAGGCATTCCAAAGCGCCGAAAGAGGAAACCAGATCAGCACGACACCGCTCAATACTCTCTTTTTAAACTCGTTACACCTTCGTGCACGGCCGTCTCGGGAAAGGTTTCGGCTGGCGTACCACTATGGCTTAATTAAAAATTTGTCTACCAACGCAGCGAACGACGGTCAGTTATGGTCTACGAACGGTAAGAAAGTTAAATCTGGCGTTATTTTAATCGTTGCAGTGCATCTTAACATTAAAATACGGTCCTTCAAATCAAATACATATATCGTCGCCATGCACCATAACATAAAGAGTATGTAGTATGTACATGTTACACACATACAGTTTGTACATGAAGATTAGTAACGTTTTTGGAGCTTTGCATGAATTAGCTCTTTTCATTATTTCTAGTCGCCTATGGTAACAATTGTATAACAAGTTTCTGTCAATCGGAAGGGAAAATAACAATTAGAGCTCTATTGCGTCATTATTGGAAAAAGTCTCTCAATACAAAAGCGGCAGCTGAGCACATTAATGCAATTGAAGGTGCGGTTCATAAAAATATGCAATTGGGTTTGGAAAATTTAATCCAGGTCACACCAGAATGACCGATGAAAGGCATCTTAAGCGGACGAAGGTGCTCTAGGAGGAGTAGTTTAGGACAATTCCCAATCAAGCGGTCCTGAATTGTTAGCAAGAGTTGACCCTTCAAAATCCACAATTGGTCCACGCTTGAAGAAAAAAAGAGCCGGAAGGAATAGATCCGCATGATTTGACTGAACGCAGAGTTGAAAATTCTAGAGATGACCGACTTTGGTGGAGAATCGTAACAAATAATGAAAAGTGGATCTGTGACATAATCTAGATAAAACAAAAATGTGGGCTGATCAAAGAGCAAAAGCACCTCTTGAGATTCGGACAAAAAGTGATGGGGTGATTGGGTGATGCTAGGTCACCCGATCTTAATACATTAGACTTTTCTGTTTGGGGATTTATCAGAAAAAAAAGTCTCCCTTAAATGCCGACAAAGTGAAGCAACGCTGCAACTATGTATTAAAACCGGCGGTTTTCAATTTCAACATTTAAACCAATAAAATAAACTCTAATTTCAATACATGTAAGTATTTAATAAAAAAAATTCTTGAATTAAAAAAGCTTTGTTTAATCATTTATTACATTAAAATAAAACTAATAATGCAAACTTTCATATGATGGTCTTCTGTACACCCTCAATTACTGCACAAATCAATACAAACGTGAGTAAAATACAACAATGTTGTAAAATGTATGTTTTTTCAAATAAGTCCTGCGAACACAGGAAGCAAATTACAACATCATAACGTTTTTTATTAAGAAATAAACAACGAATATCACGATACATAATTCTTCGGCGAATTTATACACACCCTGTATATGCATTTTCTTAGAAAATATTTTAGATTGAAAACTCTTATCTCTTACTATTTAGCCTTGTTGTAAAGATGAAGGAACATATTTGATTTATTTTTGATTAGGAAATTACAAATCAAAGGTATTATTTTTTTTAACATTGAACGCAATAAATTCGGCTATACTTAACTGAACTATTCATGTTTGATCCCTTTCAACGATTCAGTAGGGTGTGCGATCATATTAAATGGAGGTTTTCGATCCTTGCTCAATGTGCCTGGAATCGAACAAAGATTTCATGAGGAAGCGTTACAAGTGTCCCTCCGTCCGTCGGATACGATGACCGGGTAAAGCCATAAAAATGGCACATATAAAATTCCATCCAGGAGATTATTGAATTTTACATATACGATAATTTAAAAGTGTACACATGAACTCTGAACATTTTTAAATGAAACTTGTTGGGTTTATAGACTGATGTAGTGTAAGAACTGCGAGTTGTCAAATCGTCCATTTTCGATGGATGCAGCACCATATCGCCAACACTAATCTTCGCTACTTGCTTTAATATCTCCAAAACTATAAAAAATCAGGGAGGTACTAATAAGGATAAAACTACATACATTACAGAGTATGTTCTTGCAGAATTTAAAAATGCGCTGAATAGGGGAAATATTATCCACGACATAGACCATCGCGCTAGCAAAAGAAGAAATCGACTATCCTTTATTTAAGGCAAGCCATTGTAGTACATAGAATTGTTTCTCGTAAAAAACAAAGTTTATCACACGATCTACACACAACGATGTTGACGAATTACGTTTTACAGCCGAGCGATTTGTTAATGAAACTAAATGTAAAATTAGCACTGTTGGACGAGACGACGTTTATAATGCAGACGAATTAAAAAAAAACATTTGCTTGGAGAACTTTCTTAAATTTGATAGCCCATTGTTGTGGGCAAAACCTTAGATTACTAAACTAGTAGACAAGCGCAAGTTCAAAAAGATTAAGCTACCGCTATACTTGCTGAAGAGGAAGTTGTTAGAAAATTTCAAATTCAGCAGCTCCAACATTTTAAATCCCCCAATAAATCAGTCAAATGCAAAAATTTGTTTATATGTAATATACAGACACCTGTAAAACTTTCAATTGTTAAAAATACATTGACTACCAAAAAAATGTGTGTTTTAATTACAAACTGACCACTAATTGATATGCTACACCGAATGCGTGAAAAACACTTTTTAGGGCTATTGTTGTATATATATTTGCATCAACATCAGAGAAACTGATCTCGCAGTACTTTACAATTGTCTTTTTACTAAACACTGTAGCTGAATGTACTTGGTATTGGATTCGTCGACTGAGCATTGTCCGAATACATCATTCGGTACAACATTCACACACATCGGACAATGTTGTACCAATGAATAAAAAAGTATTTTCGTAATTCTTCAACCTCAATAGTACAACTTTTTACACTTTTACAGCTTTGGCATATGGAGAAATCTTGAGGGAGCATTCTCAGATGAAATACTGCTTATGGGATACGATTTAACTCTATATCAAAGAAACAGTATTATTCAGGTTATGTCTTTGACACATAGTCAATTATCATCGCCAAGGTTCTTCAATCCATTTAAATACGCATGGTTATATCGAAGATCAGCCAACTTTGAAAATCCTGTACGATTCTGCTTCCCGAACGATTCACAAAGTACACCACTATGCAGTATTTATCGCAAGCCTACACTTACATTCGTCGTGCATGGTGTAAGCAATTTCTTTGTTTTCAACATTTCTACATAGATTACATAACATACATAACCTTATGTATCTTGTTAGCAAATAAACATTTTAATAAATGAAATAAATCTGAAAGGTGGGAGTTGTTACTCGTAAACAATAATCGTGAGAAGAAAACTACCGCTGATATCGTTTGGTACTACTAAAACAGTTAAATATTTATTTTAACTTTTTTTTTTATGTTATAGTGTCGGAGATATTAAGACAAATAGCGAAGGGTAGTGTTGCCAAGAGGGCGCTTCACCGTCCGAAAACTGGCGGTGGAATTTCGTACACAAATCAATCGCGCCATAGGAAAAATGACAACTGAGCATGTGTAATCGCGGTAATCAGTATGATATCCACGTAGAACTGATGAATACACACATCGCGTCCTTGTAGGAAATTCAAGTTTATCATTGCTGTGACTTTGAACTCGGATTGTTGTAATCTATTTAACAATTCAGACTAAACATTTTATACATCCTCTGGACTGATGTAATATATATAAAACGACCCGCGCGTAGGCAGCGCAATTCTAAATAAATAACGAATAAAATATTACTATAATATGAATCTTACAAGTTTAAGGTACGTTTACATTACAGTCATTTTCCTTTGCTTTTCTGCTGTTGTTAATTGCATTTCGCTACTTGGCACATGACTTTCCATTTTTTTAAACGTCAAATGCGCATGTCGATTGGATTTCTTTTTCTGTCAAATTATTTGCCATTTAAAAATTAAAAAGCAATTTCTTTGTAAACAGCCCCACATAATGCAAACAATTTTTGTGGTATTGCGTATCATATAATTTATTTTGGATCGGCTCTTTCTTATTATTAATTGAAAAAAAGGTTTTATAGCCCTTTTCTTTTTGCGTATGCAGGAAGTAACCCTGGAGAATGTCCATGATTTGTGAAACAAATACATTCATTGCGACAGTAATAGAATAATTATGTCCTTTTAACTGCGCTTTTATTTTTGTTGTCCTGGTATTATTCACAGATATATAGCTTATATGATATGAGACTGTTGCGGGATTCCAAATTAGAAGGTGCAAATTAAATACCGGCTGCGTCGATTCGCTTTGTAGAACTCAAGTCATAGATTGCCGCGCACACTACCTTATGCCTATGCGACCACTACAAGAAGAAAGAAATTCCAAAGTTTACGACTTGGCTTGTAAATGTACGTACGTATGTAGGTATGTACATACATGTCTAACACGTAGTACCAAAATGCTTACATCATACACGTGTAGGGACGGGTATATGCAAACACCGTAAACAATACCCAGGTACTCCTTATAAGTTAATGATTATAATTTACCCTTGATGTAAGGTTCCAAAGCTTATGCATAGTATATTTTGAAAATATCCAGAAACATTTTTTATAGTTGATATTCTGAAACTTACTAAGTATCTTAAAGAAACGGGAAATAATTCAGTAAAAACTTTGGACAGAGGTGACATATACACACACATATAATAGAACAGCTAGAAACCGTGCAAGACTTTTCTTTTACTAAATGTGTATAAAATATAATTTAAACAACGCTATACTTGCCATACGTATATCATAATAAATAAATAAATGAATATATAGATCTGCACATCCGGTTACGACATTAAGTAAATGTGATCATAGAACATTTCGCAACTTCCTTATCACTCGATTTTTCATTCTTTGTTCTTAATTATACAATAGGTACACAAGGTACATGCACACACAGTGATTTCGAATTATATAAACGGTCTAACGATCAAACCATACCGCTTGTGCTATACTTAAATAGCATGGGGATCTTTCTTATTATCAAGCATAGAGATTTGTTTAAATGGTCAAAGTTGTGAAGTTCTTAAATTCGAAAAAACGAAAATCGATTTTTTCTTTAAAGTAAAATTCCTGGTAGTTGTATAGAGAAAGGTCTATTACTGCGATTTGGTCACTTTTTTCTATATATCCTTCGATACCTACGTGTAAACGTATGTGTAGTATTGTTGTAGGTATATACATCTCGCACCGTTGCCGCAGTATAATTTAAAAGTCTATCGCGTGCATATTTGAGGGTTTTTAAACCTAATTAAAATTTTAAAACGCCAACAGCGGTAGTATTACGTCGCACTCATTATTACCCATGTGGAACGCGATTTACATTATGCGAGTACCTAACTGCAATGTATGTTGGGCCTAATACTCACATGTTACACATTAACTTTGGAGTATAATATTAACGTATTAAGCTTGTTTTTCATTGACCGGATATTAACGGAAAAAAATGAAATCGTCCCTAATTGAAATGGTATACCGTTTTCGAATTTTAGTCTCGCATAAATATCATGTACAGTAGAACTTTGATTATTCGTATATGAATTATCCGTGCGGTCGATTACGCGTGTAGATTGTTAGTCACGCTTGTCTGTGAACGTGTACATACTCTTCTTGTTGCAGTTAAAATTGGACCGACAAAAAAGTATAAAAATGATGAAATTAGCTTTAGAATATGATAAATTACTTTTATTTATCATCAAATCAAACAGTTTTTACGGATCCTTAAACAGAAAGGCAACAAAAGGATCAAAGTTTCAAACCCTTGATAACGCAATGATAAAATGGTTTTTTACAAAGCCGATGAGTAAGGGAATCCCTACGCAAGCAAAAATATATATAGCCTCGAATGGTTGACTATACAGATTCAAACAAAAAGACATGACATTCGAGAACATGAAATTCACGGTAAAAAATTACGTAGAGTGGAAATTATCAACGAATATTTTCAATTTTAAACTTGATCAAATCTGTAACGGAAATAAAACCGGTTATTACTGGAAAACCACCTGGAAGAGACTGTCTATCTGAAAGACCAAAAAAAACATTGAAAAGCTATCTTCAATCAAATAATATATTTAAATTGAAAAAAAACACATACATATCTTTATTAACAACTGAGATACTCTAAATGGGACACGCTGTACTTCTTCGCTGTGAATGGCTTTAGTTAGATGTACCCGTGTTATGACTGGGCACTGTTACCATATAAAGTTTAAATATTATACATACTTACATATATATGTGAGTATGTATGTACACGCATACGCAACATATCTGTTCGCCATGCACGGTCTTTACACGACATATGTTGCGTGGTACGGCATGTGCCCCCCTGGAGACTAAATCTCACATTACACATCCTTACTTTACCCAAAAAACACTACATTTAGTGGCGATAGAATTTATATTTAGATGTTTCGTTTCCTGTACTCACACGTCGCGACCATCTAATACGCCACTATACTGGTACATACGATACATATTCGTGTTTATGCAAATGTGGCACAAATGCCCTTAAACATTACAGTAGTTAGGGAGCTAGTAGCAGTAATTCTCAAATTATTTCATCGTTTGTCGATGAAAGTAAAGAATTCAGTAAAATAAACGGTACGAACCTTTAATATATTGCTGCAATATCAAATAAGAGCTCGTGAAATTGTTGAAAAAAAAATTGTGCCGCAAACATCTGCCTTGTTACTGTATTAAATTAGACCACCTCCAAAAGTAAGTTAACATTAAGTGACAGACGTTGTTTGGACTGCATTTAAAAATTATTCATTTTTTTCCAATTGTTATGGTATCAAAAAAAATATTTCATCACCAATAATTATTAAAATTATATTACAAAAATCAAGAATATTAAATGCAATATCAAAAATTAAAAAAAAATATGTCGTATCTGCCTTTAAGCCTAATTGTTTTAATAATTATAAAATACATAGAAATAAAAAAGACAGCGAATTCCAATGCTGATGTTTGGAAGGTAAACTTACATTGACGTGCAAACCGTAGTTGGCTGAACTTATAGTATCCAAAGATAATAGGCCAGGAAAAAGGAATTTTGAGCTCCCAACTATAGGAGGACCTTAACTTCGGATACGTGGATAAACTGAAGTTACTAGATGAGATGTGTGATGACAGGTAACCTCTGATACGATAGTTGTAACATTACAATATATACATACATATTGGGACCTGGTGGATGAGTAACCTGGAAATGGTCCAGAACCCATATAGCCTACCTACTCACATTGAATTATGTTCATGGGCTTTTTCCATTTGTGGTTTGCACTATTTCAACATGAGATTGTTTCCAAAGCGGTAAATCCCTACTGCACGATTTTAGGATAGAAAAGTAAACGTATGTCCTAAATTGATTGTCGTTACTTAGAAACGTGAGTAACTTTTATAATTCCCAGTCCTTTTCAAATATATTTACATCGGCTAGAGAACCGTGACGGTAATAACGTTTCCACATGAATTCGCCAACACTGTACTTATAAAGCATATGGATATTGTGCTATAGACACATACACACATACATATCGTTACATTTAACCTTTCTCGGCTTTCGTAAACTATTTAGCACTTTATTTCTTTTACATCTTCTCGTAATGCCTATACGGTTCTTCCATTTAACAAGTGAGATTCCATCATCAACGTATAACATCTTTACCGTAAGTAGCCTAATGTAACTTTCTTTGCTTATATGTTTTAAAGAAGGATCATTATTTGAATGCTACATAAGATTTCGTTTAAAAATTACAGCTTCCGTCTGTATCCGCTAAAGTTCGTTCATCCAAACGAATGACAGTTTGAAGGAAATTGAATTCGGGCACATAATTCAAACGTTACTCATCCGTAAATAAGTTTTAATTATCCGAGTTCACGAGTGACGCTTCTTTTAAAAGGCCAACTCGTAAAACAAGTCGAGATAATCGTCCAGTAGGATACTTACTTAATTTTGTTCCATGCTAAATGGACAGACTACGATAATAGCACATAGTACATGGACGTGTAGGTATGTAACAACGTACATACCGTACATATGTACATTCATAGATACAAGTTCATCTAAAGCGTTCTCCTTGGTCGTAGAAAGTGGAAGTGGATCGTTAATTTAATTCGTTCAATTTCGAGAGGAAGCAGTTCATTCCTTCCCTGTGCACACGGAATTCGGCGCTCACAATTAGCCCAAACTCGATTCGCTTCGTATACGTCGCACTACCAGAAAAACGCGATCTATTTCCCATATGGGAAAATACATTTGACTTATAATAGACTTACATATTATACGATTCGTATTACAGGAGG